>JASGCC010000276.1:0-29278 GCA_030067915.1 Hydractinia echinata
CAACTACGAGAGTAATCAGACCTAAGATCTGAATCTGAATAAGATAATGTTTTTAAAACAAACCAAACTGGTATCTGTACGAAATACGGTGCAACATATTTTGCGAAGACAGAAGATACAATCACATGTGCCTGCTCACCTGGGACGACATTTATAGCGTGTATACTGAGTTACCTGCTTGTCACTCATCCAGTGCTAACAACTTAGGTAACTAAGCTTTACCTGACTTCTGCTTTCGTTTGTTATTCTAGCACACACAGTAAGAAAGTGTTAGTTTTGTAGAAGGATAGTTGAGAGATCTGATATTTTTAGCTGTAAACTGTTCAATGTAGTCGTGAAAAAGTATTATGTAACATCCATAAGGTCAGGTTAAAATTGACTAATGTTACACTGGTAGCTCTTTTTTCTTACCATATTTTTGGAGTGTTTTAGTAATTTTTTCCACGAATTCAGTGCATTTCTCACAACTTAGGGTTATTTTATTTTTCCAGCTGATGAGAATTGACATTATAATATACAAATATTTCGTCAAGAAAAGATAGTAGATTAGTTTTAATTACATCGTCAAGTACTAAATTAGTTACTGTGGTTCTTTAATATCGTTATGTATTTTAAAAAAATTCTCGTTGCTATGACGAAGGAAGGAAGTCTAGCGGTAAGGATTTCCCTAAAAGGTTTCAACACGGACATAAACTGTTAGTCTATATATGAATGTAAAACACGCAGCTAAGCTAACCATGGATGCTGTTTTACTCTTGTTGTTTATGATGCTAAAATTATCAGCTGGTTTAAAGTACGAAGTAATACGACCTAGATCTGGATCTGATAAGATAACATTTAAAACAAACCAAACTGGTATCTGCACGAAATACGGTGCAACCTATTTTGCGAAGACAGAAGAAACAACCACATGCGTCTGCTCACCAGAAACGACATTTTATAGCGTGCATACTGAATTACCTGCTTGTCACTTATCCAGTGCTGACAATTTGGGAGGTAAAATTTACATAACTTCTGCGTTTCGTTAGTTATTTAGCGCACGCAAGAAAGTGTTAGTTTTGTAGAAGGGTAGTTTAAGACATCGGAGTTTCTTAGCTGTAAACTGACCAATGTAGTCGTTAAAGAGTATTCTGCAACATCCATAAGATTTCTATTACCTTTAAAATTGACTAATGTTACCACTGGTAGTCGTCGTTTTCTTAGCATAATTAATAGTGTTTTCCACGATTTTAGTGGATTTCACACTACTTAAGGTTAATTGTTTTTCTAGCTGATGAGAATATACATTTAAAATATACAAATCTGACTGGTAGCAATGTAATAGATAGTAGCATAAATATGTTCTTTGTTTCTTCTGTTCCAACATGAGATATTTCCTGCATTTGTTTTGCTGAAACTCTTAAATTTATATTCCCAGATTTGCGGTTGCTCTGGAAAATGTATGTCTCTTATCACAGCTGTATTGTCAATGAATAGAAGATTATCCATTATGTAATTATTAGTAACATCCATAAGGTCAGGTTAAAATTGACTAATGTTAACTGGTAGCTCTTTTTTTCTTACCATATTTTTTGGAGTGTTTTAGTAATTTTTTCCACGAATTCAGTGCATTTCTCACAACTTAGGGTTATTTTATTTTTCCAGCTGATGAGAATTGACATTATAATATACAAATATTTCGTCAAGAAAGATAGTAGATTAGTTTTAATTACATCGTCAAGTACTAAATTAGTTACTGTGGTT
Source organism: Hydractinia echinata (assembly GCA_030067915.1). Taxonomy (NCBI): domain Eukaryota; kingdom Metazoa; phylum Cnidaria; class Hydrozoa; order Anthoathecata; family Hydractiniidae; genus Hydractinia; species Hydractinia echinata. The sequence continues at coordinate 1,744 of JASGCC010000276.1, forward strand.
CTTTAATATCGTTATGTATTAAAAAAAATTCTTCGTTGCTATGACGAAGGAAGGGAAGTCTAGCGGTAAGGATTTCCCTAAAAAGGTTTTCAACACGGACATAAACTGTTAGTCTATATATGAATGTAAAACACGCAGCTAAGCTAACCATGATGCTGTTTTACTCTTGTTGTTTTATGAATGCTAAAATTATCAGCTGGTTTAAAGTACGAAAGTAATACGACCTAGATCTGGATCTGATAAGATAACATTTTAAAACAAACCAAACTGGTATCTGCACGAAATACGGTGCAACCTATTTTGCGAAGACAGAAGAAAACAACCACATGCGTCTGCTCACCAGAAACGACATTTTATAGCGTGCATACTGAATTACCTGCTTGTCACTTATCCAGTGCTGACAATTTGGGAGGTAAAATTTACATAACTTCTGCGTTCGTTAGTTTTTTAGCGCACGCAAGAAAGTGTTAGTTTTGTAGAAGGGTAGTTAAGACATCGGAGTTCTTTAGCTGTAAACTGACCAATGTAGTCGTTAAAGAGTATTCTGCAACATCCATAAGATTTCTATTACCTTAAAATTGACTAATGTTACACTGGTAGTCCGTTTTTCTTAGCATAATTAATTAGTGTTTTCCACGATTTTAGTGGATTTCACACTACTTAAGGTTATTTGTTTTTCTAGCTGATGAGAATATACATTTAAATATACAAAATCTGACTGGTAGCAATGTAATAGATAGTAGCATAAATATGTTCTTTGTTTCTTCTGTTCCAACATGAGATATTTCCTGCATTTGTTTTTGCTGAAACTCTTAAAATTTATATTCCCAGATTGCGGTTGCTCTGGAAAATGTATGTCTCTTATCACAGCTGTATTGTCAATGAATAGAAGATTATCCACGCCGGTCGTGTGGTGTGACCAGACTAAACCAAGTATACAATAAAAAAGTGGACAAAAAGTGGTTGGAAGAACTTTTTAAGAGCTGATGATATGTCGATCACATATTCTGTCGAGAATAATACAGCAGTTTTTAGATTTCGAGTAAGTAAACTATAGTAAATTATAAACGTTGAAAAAAATATTGCGTGTTGTTATGTAAAACGTTTACTTCTTTGGTAAGAAAACAAAGCAAAATATAACCGTCTTAACCGTCATTTCACTAATTTTATTTTCCTTTTGAGAATGTTATTTTCCCTGTTTTAAAAACAATTTAACAAAACTTCTTAAGAGAGTCAATTTTCTCAACGAACAATTTTTACCTTTAATTCTAGTGGAATGTGACGGATTTAGTGTTATACCTAGCTACAGTGGTAATCTATTTTTTATCACTGCGTTCTGTGGAGTGAAGAGGCATTGCTTTTTGGCAAATTCACCAGGAAAAAGGACATGTAAGTTACTTTAACTTAATTTGTTGATAATTAGTGGTTGCAATTCAATTTTAATGTGGTTACTGAAACGACTTTGTAGTGACCTATGACGTTTTTGCCAGTTGTAATGATCTGAATACGCAATTCTAAAATGCTTAAAATTTTTAACGATTAACTTTAATTAATTTTACGTTGACTTCTTAACGATTTTTTTGTTCATATAACTATGTTTTTTAAAAACATTTTGGAAGAAATTTTTTATCACCGTTTATCAGCATATGCATATATGCTAACAGAACTCTCAGAATACTTTTCAATTACGTTTTTTCGTAATTTTATCACAAAAATTCCTGACGTGAGTAAAAAATTAACTATGCAAATTTATTCTTCCAACTGCCCTTAATATTGCCAAATTCCATCAAATCCAACCATATCTTAGGAAGCCAAAAAACTGTAAGAGTTTTGTCTAGTGTTGAAATTTTTGTTTCCCATTAAGAACATTTCGTGTAACACGCTGTTTGTATAAGTATATACTTCAAAAAGGTAAGTAGATCCGAAGAATATGTTTGAAATTTTGCTTGTATCCAATCAGTGATGTTAAATATCTTTTCTTAGGTTTCATTTTAAATATTTCCTGACAAAATCTCATGCCTGTCTGTCCGTTGAATTAAGCTGCTTAAACAACAGCAGTTCAGGGGTGATTTCTACACTAGTTCGCATTCCGAGATCTTTATCTTAATTGTGCTAACAATATATTAGGAATGGCTTAAGAATACTCATGCTGAAACAAAAGAAGCACTATTTTTATAAAAAAGCGTGTACTTTGTAAAAAAATCATAAAAGTGGTAAACGCAGTCATAATATCTGTAAGACCATACAGAACATCTTTACTTGATTCGTGGTTCCTATAGACCTTTGTCAGGAAACCCTGGGAAGGTAAGACAGGCAGTAAAATTATTAAAACTAAAGAAAGTTTATCACTGAAGTGACAAATAGTTAAATACAAATAGTGAACTTTTATTATGAAACATTTTATGTCTTTGAGGATCATCGTCAATTCCTTTTGTTTATTAGACAATATATCTCAACCTACTACAAAAATAAAAGTAAAATCCGGAAGCTAGAAAAACCTCAATCAGTTTTAACATCAAACGAAATCATCCACTAGGGAGGCTAAAACAGCAACTGTGCAACGAGGATCACCGAGAAAAGATTCGGAAGAAAAATCGCAAACTTTCATTCTAATTGCTATTATTTCCGGTGCATTTTTTTTAATCATCATCCTCGCAATATTTTTGGTGATATTTTACAGGTAAGATCGTTTTTTATTAAAGCAATATTTAGTATCTCTCTTGGATCTTCATTTTTTTTCTCTTCTCTTTGCTGTGATCTACCAGAGTTTTCTTTGTGAAATATATTTAGAACTTTTACCTGGTGTGAGTTGTTACAGTTTTTATGAATTTCACAGGAACTAGATGAAAATAAATTTTAAATTTATCGCCATAAAAAAGTGACGTCTTATACTAAATAGCCTAGGGACATTTTTATTTTGACAAATTTGAGTGCTGGGTCGTGCAGTTTTAATTTTGAAAAAATAAAGGATCTGTCAAAACTAAAACATAAAAAAGAGTTTCTTATTCGGAAATGATATTATGTTGACATTCTAACGACAACGACATGTCCAGTACTAACGTTTCATCAGACAACTTTTTCTCCATAGCCATATCATGTATGTATTAGCTACCTTTAACACACGAAAGTAGAATATGATAAAAATTTTAACCTGTATAACGTAAAAATCGCCGAATAAGTGTGAGACCGGACCGGATAGGATCAATTCTAGGACGGGACGATTGGAAATAAAAGGCTAATAAAAAGTACAATATAAAAAAATATACTGCCCATACACTATAAAAAAGACAGAAAAAGTAACGATTTTGGCAAGTACCATATTAACGGATAATTTGTCTTTTTAGAAAAGCTTAACCAGCAGAACTACACGAAAACCTTCATCCAACCAAATACCATCAACGATTACAGAAGAAGAAATATATTTTTTGTCAAGTGAAGCCGAGATGAAGTCATTCCAAAACACACCCAATCCGTATTCGTATGTTTATCCAAGATCAACAACGCCAGTACCTCCACCACGAATTCGGGATCCAGTGAAAAGAAGCACTTCACAGGTACAAATGGATGAAGGTGAAACGGCTGTGTACGAAGTTATTAAGAGCTAGAAAGAATTTTATGTGGTTTACTTTAATGCTAACTTGTAATCATATTAGATCCGGGTATTTTATGGTTGACCAATACCAGGGAAGGAAGAGGAGCGGTTCAAAATTTGCCTGCGGGTTATAGTTACATTCTGTACAATCAGATATCAGATATGACTTAGCATATATTAATTTAGGGCCGTTTGACAATATGTATTTAACTTCCTCGCTACAGTATGTGAATATATGTCAACTGTTTTTAACCAAGGAAAATTAAAAAAACGTCCATTGAAAAGTACACATTCGTAAACTTAATAAACTATAACAAGCCAATTATAACAAAAATATATTTCTCGCTTAAAGGACGATGAAGAATGAAAACTTTTGTGTAAAAATAAGACGTGCAATATTTTTGCTCATGTTTGATATTTGTTTCAGAGAAAATACGCATTTTTTTAAGTTTCTACATATCTTATGTCATCATCAAATTAACATATACTACAAAAAGGCTAGTCGTAGAACACATATAATACCAAGGTTAATAATTAAACTGTTTATTTAAATCAGGATTATTCCAGCTGATATACCAACCCTTTCTTTAGTTTGAGTTGCTATATACTCTTTGCGTGGTCTAGAATAGAAAAGGATTCAATGCTAGATTTATTCCAAATGCCTCATTCTCATGTATGTGTTCATAGATATTAGAATTTTTGTCTTTCTTTCAATTGTTTCTTAATACGTTGTCCAAAATGTCTGGTGGTTTACATGATGCACAATACACTTGTAGACAATGTCTAATTTTAGATGACCAGAACCTTTATTGTGTTTTTTTGTTGAAAACACGCTGCCTAATTTTAAACGACTGAAAACGTTTAGAAGTTTGTTAGTTTTGTCATTTTTTATTCTTGATATTATTGACGTTATGCTTATACACCAATCCGACATGCTGAGCTACCATTTTGTATTGTGGCGCGGTCTTGAGACTGGGCGCGAAGAAGGGGTGAAAGATTAGTTGAGAGAGAAGCACACATAGTGAAAAGAAAGAAGAAAATGATTCGTACGATATAAAAACGATGGGAAAAAAAGCTATAAACACACTGTTATTTTCAAAACAAAATGCCCAGCGTTAATTGAGCTGTTATTGGTTGTACGAATAGCCAGTATAAATTCGAAAATGGAAGAAAGAATTGTGTGATATACACAACAATGTTATCAAGGAATTATGTGGATGCAAACGACTATTTTCTTTATATTGTTTCCGAGCGCTAAGAACAACAACAAGCAAAGGTCGAATTGGATTAAACTTATCAAGCGAGAAGGACATAATAAATCAAAATGGACTCCTGCTGGAAGTGATAGAGTGTGTTCCATTTGATCTTGCTGATGGGGTACCCACTGCTGCCAATCCAGATTCAACTTTGAACATGGGTTACGAACTCTTACAAAAATGACCAAGAAGAGAATTATTTCGTTCGTGTGTTGTACCAAACTGTAAGAAAAAATATTTGTCAAATGAAGAAGTTGACGAAGCAGTTGTTAATGATAATGTTGATAATATTGTTAATGATAATGTTAATAATGAATTACCATGTCAATCATCATCATTCTTTTCACCAGTATCGGAACATTCCTATTTTTCATCATCATCAACTCAGCAATGTGAGGGATGTAGGCACAAGAAAAATGTTATCGATTCTCTTGTATCAAAAATAAATATGTTAACATTACAAGTTAAACTGCAAACAGAGTGAAAGTCTTTAATACTAAAAAAGGTGTTTTTATGGCGAAAAATAAAGACGGATCAAAAAATGAATTTTTACACTGGCATAGTATCTATTGCCATGTTTGAATCAGTATTTCAACTTTTGAACCCATACTTATCTAAGATCAGATACTGGAGAGGCTCTAAACGTGCAAATAGTTATAGCAAAGACGAACGTACTTATTCTACTCCAGCAAGCAAAATCCTTACACATCCGGACGAATTTTTGCTTTGATGAGATTGCGTTTAGGTTTACTAAATGAAGACCTTGCCGACCGCTTCGGAATTTCACCCACTATTTGTTCGAACACTTTCACGACATGGATACAGCTCTTAAGCAAAATTCTAGGCAACGCTCTTGTTGTATGGCTACCAAGAGAAGCGATTAGAGACAATTTACCTGATGCCTTTATTAAAAATGGACACTCGAAATGCAGAGTAATTATTGACTGTACTGAGGTGTTTATTGCAAGACCAAAATCTTTACTAAACAAGCAACTACATGGTCCTATTACAAGCACCGCAACACAATAAAAATTTTAAATTGGTATATCACCTGCAGGTTTCATAACATTTTTATTTGACTGTTGTGGTGGTCGGGCCAGTGATCGATATATAACAAAGAATAGTGCGTTTTATGAATTGTTAGAGCGAGACGACGAAGTAATGGCTGATAGAAGGCTTCAATAAGAGAAGAACTACTGCTAAAATTTTGTAGCTTGAGTGTTCCACCTGGTGCTAGAATTAAAAGCCAGATGACATCAACTGAGTGCAAGAACAGTAAAGAAATTGATGACATTGTCAAGACATGCGCTGCTTTATGTAATCTTAAGCCCAGACTTATACGTTAATAAACATGATTGTACAAGTTATTTATTCTTTTTATACTTTTTGATACATTTTGTTGTAGCTACAAGTGATTTAATTTTTTGTTGTTGTTTTCTATGGTTGTATTATTCTTATACTTTAATACGTGTGACCACACAAAATTAAAATCTAAATTTCAGGACTTCCTAGGACTTATTTACAGGATAATTTTTTACTCCTTTGGTTTTTGGTTTACTTTTCAAGGAAATTCTTTCTAGAAGCTTTGTAAAAAGATTCAAATATATCGATTTGCAAAATTTAGCTGGACATGAATTTGTTGTTGTTTCTCTTTCGCCAAAAAAGCTTTCAAGTTTTTATTTACAAACTTTCGCAACAAAAAAGCGAAAACGGCTTCAATTCTAATGTTTACATTTTTACGAAATCTTATTGGCCGGTTTTATTTGTCTTAGCGATTTGATTGGGTCTGCGTGCATAACATTTTCTTTATTAAAAAGCGTCAGGATTACTCTAAATTTGCGCGTTGTTTGTCAAGAGTGATTCTATTTATTTTCACCTTAATGTTTTTCTATTTGCTGCCTGAGGAAAGTTTAATTTGATAATAAATAGGGTCAAAGACGCAGATGCAGAAGTAAATGTGCAAAATAAGTTGTTTATTACAAACATCATGTACAATATATTGACTTCAAGTAAAAATCATTATAATAAGCAACAAATTTAGATCTCAAGTTGTTCCACAATGGTTCGTCATAAACTATAGTGTCGACTAATGTACCATGAGGTGTCCAAACAACAAAATAACAAAGTTTGTAACTAGTTTACTGCCATTTGTACTTAGCACTGTGTGTGACATTTGTGATTTGTGAACCCACGGCGTCCTTATCAACCACTAAGTAGGGTAGCCTAATATTCGGACCGGTTGGTGACATATGGTTGACACTAAATGGGGCTCTTCACCTCCAAGCATGCTGGCAAACAACAATCACATATCATTATTCGGTCAGGGCTTCCACCGATTGCAGGTACCGATCTTTCTAAAAACAAACCACACTCACTCAACTTTAAATTATGGTGTTTCTTTTCATTAGTTCGTAAAATGAGTTTAAAGCCTCAATCGCCATATCCCTACCATACGTTGAGGCTGGAATGTTTGGATTCACAAAAATTAAAGCAGATGCTCGTTGGTTTCAATGCCCACATATTCACGCAGACACCACCACCTCTACTAATTTTTGTGGAAACTTCGTGGCACAATTGAGGCAGTAAATACACCTTTTCTGTAGCTAAACCATAATTCGTTAGTACTTTGGCCCTGTGTTAGTTCTTCAATTTTCTTAATATTTTTGTTTGTCAAGTTCACATATAACTTTTCCTGAATTCACTTATGTTATTCGAAATGTCTAACACATCTTTTGCACTAGGAATGAGCTTGGGTTTCTTCAGCTGACTTGCCTAAAGTTTCACAACAAAAGTCCACTTCTGGTTTTGGCACAGCCGTAAACAAAATACTCTCTGGCGCTATTTCTTGAACATCATTGGCAATATCGGTAAGCTGCAGCAATTTTTGTGTTACAATCAACAATTGGATCGAAAGTCTTTTTTGGTGTTGACACTAGAGCACGCTTTTTTTCCTCGTTGATCAAGGGAAAAAAAGCATGCTCTAGTGTCAACATGTCTTTCACCTTTATCGTAGCTACCCCAGCATGATTTGGCAGCCATTCACTAGCTTTACTGGTACATTAGTTTTTGCTAGTACAGGCAGGGTTTGTCAGTCCCATTGTTACTGCTGCCTCAATTCGATACATTGCAGCGGCTACGTGATTGCAAGTTTAGCTCATACCTGCCATAACACGTACAATGACAAACTTCTTATTGTAACAGGTTTTTTTTATGTGGTGGATCATTCAAGTTCTGTAACTTCTTGCATTGTCCTTTAAATATACAATATGGGCTTCCAGTTAATTCATGGAATATAAGTGGCTTTAGCCAACCAGATGTATAGTAACTATAAGCTGCTTCCCAGTTTCTGCGGGATAAAACATTAAATAACTGAAAAATGTCAGGGTAGAATAATAAAGGCCAAAAGGCCATGCCCTCAGCTTCATCGCGCCATCGATAAGGTATGTTAACCCTATTCCTGCTGGGCCTTTTAGGGCTCCTCAACGCTGGGGGGGCTGATTCGACGCCCCCTGTGTAATTTCTACAATTGTTGTCCGTTGGACTTGAACTTACCACAAGTGTTGTCTAGGTATTAATAAACAATTTGATATAAACATATAGAAAAAAAGCACTAACTTTGAATTTTGTTAACGATTTTGAATGCGATGAATTTAGTAAGAATAATAATAGAAACACAAAATAATATAACAATATAAACTAAGAAGTCACATAAAGCTTTTTAAAAACATGTAAAAACATTTTTAGTAAAGAAATTTTTTTCAGAACTTTACTCAACATAAAGAAAGTGTTGCCATGGCAACACTTCGGCATAATTTCAAAAAAATCTTTTGGGAAAAAAAAGTTAAATAAAAGTTTGGAAAAGTCACAAAATTTGTAACTATGAACACAGAAAAAGGTGTTAAAAAAACATCAGCCCCGTCCCAACAGCACGAATAGGGTTACATGGATCTGGAATAGTTCTGTTGTCAAATTTTAATTTGCTTTCATAGTCCTTTTTAGTTCGAGCTCAATTACAGCAGCTCGTTTCACAGGCTGAACTTTATTTTCTATAGCAGCAAACACTCTTGCAACTAAGTCTTCCTTCTTTCCTGTAAGTTTTAAACTACGAAAGTCTTAATAAGACTTTCAATTCTTCAACTTTTATCTTTGCTACCATATCGAAATCCTTTTTAAAATATAAATATTGCTGGTTTTTGTTAGTAAATGATGGTTATACTTCGTTTGGTCAAGTTAAAAAGGCCTACGGCTTTGGAATTTTTCATGGATCCCAGGCCTCAATAATGAACGCGGTTACGGCAATGTCAGATTGGTGTATTATTCACGTAAATAAATTTTTTGTTATAGTTGAAAAAGTTTGTCTTTGATTTTCAATATTTTTCTACCTCACATGTTTTTCTTCTTAAGATACTACGATCACGAATAACTTTACTCCAGCGCCAAAATTCGCATTAGTTGAAATGATTTGCTCCATATGCAGTAACAGAAATTTTTAATACAATGTCTATATTTTTAGCCTGTTTTATTTCATGCACGATTGTATAATGTCAATGCTGAATAAGGAAGCTGTGGAAACAACCAAGAAATATTTTTTGTGAGAAACACATCCTTGACAAACGTAGCATAAACAGTTTTAGTTCTGTATCGCTATGTGTCTAAGATAAAAAAAAGAGCAGAAAATTATTTTTTAAGGTGAACGAATCCTGTGAATTTTATTTCAGTTTTTTTTATTAAAGCACTAGTAGATTAGGCCCGTGGAAAAATCCACTTAGGCAGAAAAACAATTGAAAAGTTCTGTCATTTGAATTTTTCAGTATTTTTGAATATTTCAGTATATTGAATACTGCCTTTTATAAAAAAAAATAATCTGAAAATGCATAAAAAAGAAAGTAAGTCATAATTTAACAAAAAGGTTCTTAAAATCTAACACAAAATATCAAATGTCAAATCGCATGAAATCCTCCCAACAAAACCTCTGACAAAATATGAAAAACAACGGCGTGCAAGGTGTAAAATCTAGTTGGTAGAAAGTTACAACATTGACAGTCACAACCCAGACAGTTACGACAACAATAATAATAATGTAAGAAATAACACATCTCAAATATGTATACACCTATTATGTGATTATGTTGAAAACCTTCAATATTTTAATCTGCAGTGTCGAAAAGAAAGGCTTGCAACAGTAAGCACAGATTATGAAAATAAGTTGTTTACGCATTTTAAACATTGTCTTTTCCCTAAATGCTTATATAATAATACAACCTGAACAATATCAAAAAGCCAAACTTAAACAAACACAAAATAGTAAAAAACGAAAAGTTAAACTTTGAAAAATCATTTACTCGGTTGCATACCATCCTCTCCCGCAAAAATATGCACAAAATGTAAAAATTAACCGGTTAACAAAACAATTTTTCTGTCTAATGATCCGTACTGACTTTACCAAACATTTTAAACTGAAATGTCGAAAAAAACTCCTTGCTCATTGCAAGCAAGGAGTAAATTTCAAATCAACAAAAATCATTATTTTGAAAACATTGTATATATGGTCCTTCCTCACAAAAGTTTACAATAAATGTAGAACACAAAGGTTTCTGAGGAGCAAATCAAAATATGAACAAAAATCAGTTCAATTGGCATGTTCTATATTGTCTTCACCCATAAAATCTTCCACAAAAAGGATATGAAACCCATCAAATTCAACTCAGAAAAAGCAGTCATTTCAGTGGATACAAAAATACAATTTGGAAAGTGTAGAATATCAAATTATTTTTTTAGTATATATACTTGCATATGTTCCTCCCTCACAACAGTTAAACAGTTTCAGTCTGAACATTCAGTAATCTTTTATCATCACCAAATATTTATTCCCGCAAAATGTTGTGAAATTCTTAACAAAAACAAAAACGTGAAACCGTGGACTTTTCTTCCAGCAAAACTGACATTACTTACAGTTAGTTTAAAGTTTATCAAAAAGTTTATAACACAAAATATAAAAAAATCAACTTACACAACACCTCACATTCTAATTGTACAAAAATTTGTTCTTTCAGTATTTTGCATGTGGTCTTTTTCCACAAAAGTTTACACCACATTTAAAAAACAGCAGTTTGCAACACAAACAATATAAACGGTAACCATACTATTCTCTGCTGAGAAATTTTAACCACAAATGTCAAAAACCCAGGTAAATTTCCACTAAGTTTGACTACTAAGGTGGATATAAATAGCTAAAAGAGGAATAACAACATTAATCATCAATTAGCTAGCTAGGTTTAGCTATGGAGCTTGAAGGTAACATTAGATAAGACAGATATCCAGTTAAATATAATTAAACTGGAAAGACGCATATAGCCGGCTAGCTATTTATTCTTAGTAAATCACATATAAAGAGAAACAATAGCAATATAAAAATTATGACATTTGCAGTAAGTTCAACAAACCAATAGTTTCGCTAGCACATTTGTTTGATAGCCAGCTAACAGCTTTATGTAGCATTTTGAATTTTAGAACAAATACATTAGTTACGCACCAGGGGATACATTAATTATGCAAAAAAGTGTAAAACAATATGCCAGCTTTTTTATAAAAAACGAGGTAAAATATAAAATATAAAGAATTTGAAGCTTTTAAGTGACTTTTTCCTAGCAAATGCGAGTCTGCCTGACACGTAGCTCTAGCGACATAAAACCATAACGTCCAAAAATATCAAAGTTCTTGCTATTTTTGAATCCAAATCGACTTTAAACCCAAGATTTCATTTTCTACTTCTAACTTTTCTTTACTACTTCTAGCTCCACTCTTCACTTTCGAAGTAACTTCTCGTGGCTTCTAACTTTACTTTTGTTACTTCTACTTCTTCACTTGGACTTTCTTTCCCTGAATTATTTTTGCACTTTTTTAAAGACGAAGTTTTGTGTGTCGATGGTAACCCTATTCCAAATTATATGTTTTTTTAATCCACTCTACTTCTCCACTTTGACTTTTCTTGCTTTTAATATCTGCACACTTCTTTAGTTCGCCTTTCGTCGAAACTTTGTCGAGAAATTTTTATGTTTGTTTGTTTTTTACGCCAAGGGAACAGGACAGACAGACAGACAGACAGACAGACAGACAGGACAGACAGACAGACAGACAGACAGACAGACAGACAGACAGACAGACAGACAGGACAGACAGACAGACAGACAGACAGACAGACAGACAGACAGACAGACAGACAGACAGACAGACAGACAGACAGACAGACAGACAGACAGACAGACAGACAGACAGACAGACAGACAGACAGACAGACAGACAGACAGACAGACAGACAGACAGAACAGACAGACAGACAGACAGACAGACAGACAGACAGACAGACAGACAGACAGACAGACAGACAGACAGACAGACAGACAGACAGACAGCACAGACAGACAGACAGACAGACAGACAGACAGACCAGACAGACAGACAGACAGACAGAACAGACAGAACTACAGACAGACAGACAGACAGACAGACAGACAGACAGACAGACAGACAGACAGACAGACAGACAGACAGACAGACAGACAGACAGACAGACAGACAGACAGACAGACAGACAGACAGACAGACAGACAGACAGACAGACAGACAGACAGACAGACAGACAGACAGACAGACAGACAGACAGACAGACAGACAGACAGACAGACAGACAGACAGACAGACAGACAGACAGACAGACAGACAGACAGACAGACAGACAGACAGACAGACAGACAGACAGACAGACAGACAGACAGACAGACAGACAGACAGACAGACAGACAGACAGACAGACAGACAGACAGACAGACAGACAGACAGACAGACAGACAGACAGACAGACAGACAGACAGACAGACAGACAGACAGACAGACAGACAGACAGACAGACAGACAGACAGACAGACAGACAGACAGACAGACAGACAGACAGACATGCTCTGAAATTCTTGTTTTCATTAAAAAAATATGTGCTTCACTTAATACATTATCAATGGTTTTTAGCAGTCTGTAACAAAGAAAATAATATCACCGTGGCTAATTTCGATCTCACCATTGATCTCAACGTCACACAATATCTCTCAGCGCTGATCTCAAGTTGTTTGAGAAGATCTTAAAGTTTACTGATTCTGCATGTTTAATTTAAGCTTCAGAATTGCTCTAGAGTTTTATTTTTTTGTGCTTAGGTTGAATTTGTTCTTGTCCTTGACAATTACACAGTTCTGCAGATATACTAGTAGAGCTTCTATGTTGAATTTGCCGCTTATTTAATCTCGAAGCAAGAAATTCAAACCCGAAACAAAACATTTTACAGCAAATTAACAACATACTTGGTTTAACAGCGAGCGATTTAAATGGAATCATGAAAAGTAGTTACGTGACAAGAAGAGGAACTATTCTTGAACGAAATTCTGGTCACGAAGAGCCACGTCAAGTAAATAGAAGTTTGACGTTTTGGCGGCTTTGACTGTACCAGAAATGATTTTCTCAATCATATAATCTTATTTTGTGCAACAAATAATGGTAAAGACATTGTAAAAAGTGATCGCCTTCTGTGGAAATTAGGCTTAAGTTATTTCACACCTGGCACTACCAAAATTTAATCTGGTCTTCAGATAAACAAATTCTGTTTGCGTAGACCAATATTTTCATTTTGGAAAGTTTACCTTAGTTCTATTCACAAGTAATCAATTGTACAAAGTATCATTCATTTATAAGAGACAAGAACTTAGACCAAGAGAGAAATATGATCTGTATTTAATGTGCTTTAGCAGTATCCCAGTAAGAAGCTTAGCCTAAGGTAGTGTTTTTATACGCTATGTAATCTCAAGTGAACGTTTTTCTTATGTAATTCAAGCAAGATTATATTTCCATTTTTAAGCTAATAAAAACGACAGCGTTAGGACTTAAGATTTCTGTGACGTCAGGCAGTAGTACAACATTGAACGGACATTTACAAGAAAAAGTGAACGACCATTTTAAACTTAAAGTTGAATAAGTTTTTATTAAAGCATTTTTAGTTGAGGGACCTCTTCAATAATTTTTGTAATTGAAAAAGCTTTTTACTTTATCAGAGCGTGCAAAAATAGTGTCAATATGATAGGTTTGAAAACGCTTTATATCTGTTTAGTGGCGGATTTACATATTGGCGAACTCGGCGCTCGCAAAAGGAGAAGTTTTTGACGCACAACGCTCTCTCTTGAATCTTTACGAAATGGGTTCCGTTTTCACTTCGCCATAAGTTTTGCTGTTATCTCTCCTTCTAAGTGCTTTGCCGAGTCTGGACGATTTTGCCGAGTGTTACGGTACCGATTTAACATTTCGTCCTGTTTAATACACAGTCAAACACCTATAGGTTTTTTCATCCGGTTCCGTTCAATTTAAGTTGAACGAATTTGATTTCATTTTTTTTTATTAAAGCATTAATTTTACATGTGGCGATCTGTATCATACGGTCTGATGCTTCTATATAAAAAGGAGGAGAATTTGAGTTTCAAAATACGCGAACAAAAATGAGATACTCTGAAATTCTTGCTTTCATTAAAAAATATATACTTTATTTAATACAGTATTAATGTTTTTTTGAGCAGTCTGTAACAAGAAATATTATCACCTTGGCTGTTTCGATGTCACTAAAATTGATTTCAGCGTCAACAATATTTCTCAGTGCTGGACCTCAAGTTATTTGAGAAGATCTAAAGTTTGGTGATTTTGAATGTTTTAATTTAAGCTTCAAGATTGGCTCAGAGTTTTTTATTTTTTGTGCTTAGGTTGAATTTTTCTTGTTCTTTACAACCACACAGTTGCTAGTTAAGAGTTAACTAATAAAGCTTCAATGTTAATTTTACTGCTTATTTTAATCTCGAAACAAAATTCAAACCCGAAGCAAGCAGCAAACTAGCAACATACATGTTTTGACAGTGAACGATTTAAATGGAATCATGAAAGTAGTTACGCTGACAAGAAGAGGAACTATTCTTGAACGAATATTCTGGTCACGAAGAACCGCGTGAAATAAATAGGAGTTTGAAGTTATGGCGGCTCTGAACGTACTAAAAAATGATTTTCTCAATCATATAATCTTATTTCGTGCAACAAATGATGGTAAAGACAAGGGTAAAAGGTTATCGGCCTTCTGTGGGAATTAGGCTTAAGTTATTTCACACCTGGCACTACCAAAATTCAATGTGGTCTTCAGATAAACAAATTCTTGTTTGCGTAGACCAATTATTTTCATTTTGGAATGTTTACCTTCTCTACACAAGTAATCGATTGTACAAAGTAACAGTTATTTATAAGAGACAAGAACTTAGACAAGAGAGAAAATATAATCTGCATTTAATGTGCTTAAGTATCCAATCTTAGGTAGTGTTTTTTATGCGTTTATGTAACCTATGTTAACGTGTTTTTTATGTAATTTAAGGGGTAGCGGTTTAACATAGGTTTAGGATAAGTATATGATGTCAAGAGAATACAAACCTACCTTCGAAAGATTAAAGAACATTAAAATTGAAAATTGAAATAGAATCGAACACACAAACAAAGATTTTCATGATGGTCTTTGTTCATGATGGCTTCTATGGGCGAGTTCGAAAATAGCGGGACTAATTTAGTTAGCTGTGCTGTATATGCTGACAGCGGAGAGTGTGAGATAACGCACGTTCGAGATAGTGACAATCAACTGTATGTCAATAATGCATTTTATTAACTTCAATTTCTTTTGAAATAAGTTAATCAAATGATCTTTCTTTTGTAAGAAAGCTTAAAACTTTTGGCGGGTTTACCGCATAAATTATGCTTCATTATAAATATTAAAACTTTATTGGCTTTTATTAACAATCAAAACAAAATTTGATTGGTTGTTTATCAATAGATATTTTTAATTTATATTCTCCTCAAAACAAAAATAAGGCAGAAATTTTTTAACTAAAAACATAAAAGTGGGTTAGCCAGCAAATAGCGAGCTACAGCAAAAAAAATTAAATAAAAAACTAGTTGTAAAATTTTTATGCACGGGGAAGCACAAATAAGTTGATTATGATATGATTTTATCATATTCTCCTAAATGAAAAAATTTGTACTATAGGCTCAGCACAATAAATAGCTTTTTGGATAAAATCATGCTATAAGGAGATATAGCTACGACCTGTATAGCTGGTAAATCATTAAAATAAGCTATTTTAGGCGAATATCATTTGCACAAATGCTGTCTTCTGGTATTATCATAGATACATATTATTTATAAGGAAAGAAGCCTAAACATTTTGTGAAGCCTAGAGTTTTTTACAATTTTGATAACTTAAGCCTCAATATTTTTCCGTATATATAAGTTTGGTGTTTTACATTTATATGTTTCTTAATGTTGTAGTATTTTTAGCTTAGTAAAGTTTCTTAAAATGTGGCTGTTCTAAAGCTCAAGACTTCTTCAGGGTTTCTTACAAAAAATGTGTATCAATCACGATGTTGGTATTTAAGCTGTTTCATATGCTTATTGTAGCTAGTACATGTGGCTACAGTTCGCCTAGTATTTTTTTGCAGTAGAGAAAAAAAGTATAACTTACGAAATTTTAATATGGTAAGCGCTCAAACATACTGCACATTATCGTATGGTTTAAATAGTCTTGCTAGTCGAACAGAAAATGAAAGATCAGACATACCAAGGCAAGTTGTGAAGACTGCTGTGTTAGCTGACTATTGCTAATCCTCTAATAAAGGCACAGGGCGTTTATTTAATGTTCCAGGCTTTTGAGGAGGTGTTATTAAACGGGGGCGTTAAAAAAAGGAGGCGCTTATTCACAAAGTTTTTTCAGTTTTGTATTTTATAAAAGATGTTGTAGTTCAGAGAGAATCTTGTGCCTTATCAATAAATTTTTTGGCATCTTAACCAAAAAGTTAAAGGGATCGTTTGCCTTTTTAAACATCTGATTCTGTTGTATCCGTAACGAAAGGATTTGTTTCCATTATCGTGACGTGAAGCAAGGTTGTTTGATCCATTAACATCTCCTGCTGCACATGGTTATTTTTACTTAATGCAATGATTCTTTACAGCCATCAGTCTTGAATCAGTCCTGAGGGAAGCGTTTTATAGAGCGGATGTTAACAAGAAGGGGGGCATTTATTAGAGGATTTACGGTATATCAAACCATCAAATGACAATAAATAACTTTTACCTAGGTTTTTATCGCATAGCCAAGATACTAGTGCAGCTATATATTTTGTTTATATACAAAAATATTCGGATATCGCAACGTAATTTTAAGCTAAAGTCAGTACGATTTTCTGGGAACTCCACAAGTCATAACCATTACTCATGAAAAGTCGTCCTTACTCAATAAATCAAGCTAATGTTTTAACTTTCACTTTTCAATGACTTAGAATCTATACAACTAAAGTAATTAGAATTATACAACTTAAGTAATTCGATTTTTATCACAATCATAGCTGTAATTTCTTCCAATAAACACATACACATATAAGCCATCTTTCAGAGCGTAATCATTGTAGTCCCTTCCAATTCTTTTATAATAATTCTGAAAACATGACTATCTTTCTTCAAGATACTGCATATTGACGTTGCTACAGGATTGATGACCTCTTATTAATCCAAATCTCTAGTATAAAAACTTCACAGATGCTGCAGATTTGTATTTTATCTGTTTTTCGTATCTTAAATTCCTGAGAAATCGATTTAGGAAAAATATACTTCAATACGTTACGCCAAAAAACGTTGCCATGACGTTTTCCGGTTCCAAAATCGATTTCTTAGTGACGCCTTAGGTGACATTTGGTTTATTTGGTTAATAAATATATTATAATGACAAAATATTTTAGTACCTACATCTGTAAGTAGGTCACCAAATCGATCCGTGACCTTGTTCTTTGCTATAAGATGTTTTATGTAACTGAAAGCTAACGACCTCCTGTAGTCATTTTAAGATAAAGAGAAAAAATGTCATGCTTGGAAGGTTAAAATAAGTCTTTAATTTGTTATCTCGAAAAAATCTATCAAGATTAATGTCAATTCAATTGTTCCTTATCTTTAAATAGCTATCTTTAGCTTGCTCCCACGTGTAGTTAAGATATTTATAGTTACGAAGACACAATGGTGATAATATATTTAATTCAAATTTTAATCTACCACTAAGTGTGTCAAGAATGTATAAAAATGTGATTAAAATTGGGTGGGCGCTTAAAAGGCTGGGATTAATCACCATTTACACGTTGCTAAGATATTAATTTACCAACGCAGTTCATTCGTTGGCTACTTAGCTTGGGAAAGTTATGTAGATTTACAGTTGAGGGCACATATTTCTTTTGTGTTGAAAAACTTTATGCTATGGTTTTTCTAAAAGTTCTTGTATCTTTTTTATTGTCTGGTAACCGCTCCCGATGAACCAGAATAAGTTTTGTTATACCAAGTGGACGTTCTCTCATAATTGCTTAGAAATTTTGAATCACAAAAAATTCTTTTTTGAGGACGTTAGTGGTCTTGTTCTGGCCTATTCTTGGAAACGCGCCCCGTTTTAGGAGTAGCCTGGCCAATCTGTGACAATGGGGGACTGATATTAAGACTGGCCCGGTCAATCTACAGACGTCCATGCTCATCTTAGAACACTTGCGGAAGACAAAAAGATCCAGGAAAATTGAGGAATGTTCAACCATAACTCAGCATAAAAGAAATTAAAGATATTCAACCCCATATTACCTAGCTGGATATTGGGTAGTCAAATCAAAGGATAAGAACAATATGGATAAGAACCTCATAAATTTTATTTTTAAAATTTAGCTGCTACAAGCTATAAGGCTATAAATGGCTTTAAACATAAATATATGCTAGCTACAGCTAGATAGCTACAGCTAGTAGCGATGTGTTACTGTGTTTGAAATCAGTCTGCCTCAATCCCTGTACAAGGACATTTACGATACTCCGTAGAGAAAAAAATCTCTACGGAGGTGATCGTAAATGTCCCGAATCCTCGAGTTTTAAAACATCGGAAGTAAGATATCACTGAATTAGTGGCATGTCAAAATGATATGGGAAAGGTCTGTTTTGACGGTCACAGGCTTTTAATTTTTGACTTGCACTAAAAGGCTTGTACTTTTAAATAAGGTAAGTTAGTGGAAAGTAAAAAGGGCTATCAAGCAAATGGTTTTTCAACTTAATGAAGCTAAAATTTTGACAACCCTGCAGGGGTTATGGAAACATTAAAAGTTTCATGGGCTGTGACTAATAAACTTTTTTATGGAAAGGTATGTCACGTTTTCGAGAGAACAATATTAATCATACATGGTTGAGTGGGAGGCTTTATACTATATAATTATCAGCTTATTGTAAATTAAGCACTTAACAATGTCCTGCTGAAACAAGGAGCTTAGCAACAACAATGTCTGCAAAATTTCTTTAGAACAATAGTTTGTAATTGCCTGATTCCTGTGGATTTTTCACTGGGCTAACGATTAGTATTCCATTAGACACGGGTTGCCAAACGCCGGTCAAAATTTAGAAAGAGGAGGGAAGGGTCGAGGTGCGGGAGTAGGGCGGAATGAGACAGCTGACGCGGGTAAAACCGATAAGCTTTAACTCACGAAACTCATCGTTATTTTCTTTCTATTATGCCATAGTACAAATGTAACAAGTTTTATTCCATCTAAAAAACATGCCGGAATTTAGAATATCAATTAGAAAATATCAGCTTTTTTTAATAGGACCGAAAATATCAGCTTTTTTTAATAGGACCGAAAATACCGGATTTTTTTAATAGGACCGAAAATACCGGATTTTTTTGCGTTGTACAGTACAGTACATATTGCACGATCGTGTTTAGATAAAATACAAAATACAAGATATACTTTGTGTAAATGCCCCTGATTCTTTTTGTATTAAAAATTCCCATGGTGGCTTTTCCCATTGCATGCTGAGCATTTTTTTAAGTTGCCATAACAATAAAATTAAAACTTGATTGTTATCAGGGTTTGCAGATTAATTTGGCTTGATGCTAGGATTATTATTAATTTTATTATTTTTCGACTTCCCACGTTTTTCCTCATGCTGTCTATATAAGGTTACCTCGTGAAACTTGGCCATAAACTTTTAGCTCAATAGCAAAAGTTCAGTGGCAACGAATGGTCAGGTAAGGCTTTCGCTATAAATACTTTATTCAGGAGAAGCAGGAAATTTGTGTTCGGCCTAGAGTGTTCTTAATTTTTTACATGTGCCGCCTTAAATTGTCAACGTTTTGCTCTTATATATATTTGAGCATTTTTAAATTATTAAAGTTCATAGCTACAAGTTTTGCCAAATCAGGACAATTAATTCTGTAAAAAAATATCTGCGTTAAAACACTTATTTCCGCACTTTATTTATTCCTTTCTGGAAAAAAAATAGAATGCCAATAAGATTTCTTGTCATTCTTCCGATATCCAGTTCTTGCCAGCCTCCATGTTCTTAAAAAGTTGTTCTAATAAAAAGTGTACATCCAACTTGTAATTTGCTTGTTGAAAAATATAGCGAAAATTTATTTTTCAATGTATGTATATGCACTGGTTAAATACACAAATATTCATTTTCTCAGCGTAATATATTATTCACACATAAAAGAAGAGATTATTAAGTATTAAAAAGTCACTTCACTTTATGCGTATTTGTGCGAAGATTTACGCTCGTAAAACAGTTATTAATTCTTGTAATGCCTAAACATTTCGAAATGAAAACCACAGAAGCCTTAGTTACTATGTGAAAAAGCAGGAAATGATAATAAGGATTGAGTACTATTCCCGAGAGCTCACTTTGGTGCAAGTTCGCGGTTTTTTGCAAAAGCAAACAGATTATCATAAAAGATTATCGTAAGAATACTTGAACGTCCGCCACCTTCTAAACAAACACTGGCCTTTAATAAATCGAATCAGTAGTCATGAATACAACAGAGTTAAATTCACTTTAAATTGACGTTAAATTCAAGCTGCCAAATACTTTCCATCGGACCTAATGATAGCATATGTTGTATACGTTCTTTCTTATACGTGACATTAGACCAAGCTAAAACGATTATTCATTAATAAGATTTGCTTTAGAAGAATATCAGTCTAGGATTTCAGGTTAAAAACAATAATGTCTATGTTTGGAACATAGAGGAAATATGAACAAGGACAAGCCTGGTTAAGATTTTGATAATCTTAATAAAAGCGTGTATTTCCACAATCAATCATGTAATATAATGTTTTTCTAACAAACTTGCGAATTTTTATTCAGGCTTTGAAAATGGTGAATGATAGCTGGATGAAGATATTCCTTTTATGTGGAATGTACGTCATCGGTATGGCTTTTTTAAATTCATTACGTAAAATTAGTTTTCTACTTGAGCTCCAGGTTAACTTTTAATTTTGTATTATTTATTGGACGTGTCAGCTTATAGTCAATTGGATGTGAAACAATGGTGAGAAATACAAAGGAAGAATATGTGATCAACTTGATTACGACGAAAAGAACAAAACCATTCTTATTTATGTTGACAAACGATACAGTCAAAACGAAATGGAAAGCCATCTAAGAAAATTAATGGTAAAACTTGATGAACACCCTTACGTGTCGTGCGTCAGTTTTATCAAGCAGGTTCTTTGCCGTCGTTTCTTTCCTGTCTGCCGCCGAAAAAATGGAGAAGCATACAGCGTCCAGCAGACGTGTAGACCAGATTGTGAAAGAGCAAAGACCTCAGTTTGCTATTCTGCAGTGAAAGATATTCCCGAATTATCAGAAAGACTTTTACACGTTAGTTGCATGACCTTGCCGTTTGTACATTGTCAAACTTTAACCATTCCAAGTAAGCAATCAATTTCTAAAGTATCCAACACTTGAAGCATACCATGTATGTCATTCATAAAGGTTCACTGTAGCAATGTTTTTTAGGTAAGCAAGTTACAAAAGAGCAGTCATGTCAATTAGGACACTACAAGTTAGGTAAGTTACATGTTCACCACGAGTGTTTGTTGGGGTAGAATGCATTTCTTGTAATTTTTAATTTTTAGGAATTGTCACCTCCAACAGGGTACCCTCTATTTGTCGAAGCAATTTGTTTAAAGTTTAAATTTTGTTTAAAAAATTTTAACTACCGCAGTGACTTTTGACCAAGTTATGAATTGATGTGGCATAAACTTTTAAATTCATATACCCCTATTAATATCAATATGTAAAGGGCATTTGAAGTCAAGCCTTTGAACAAAAGATATAAAAAATGTTTGCTAATCTATCTTTCGAAACACTTTCAAAATACATGATAATAAAAATGATGAAATTCAATTAAAACTTATATAAGAAACGTATGTATTCAAGAAAAATGTAATTTATGTATGATACATGGTTGCTTCTTTAAAGGATCTCAATTGGAGAAGGTGAACATACTTCGCAATTTTATGCCAGTATCAGCTCGCACAGTTGCATTAAAGGACACCTTCATAGCTGTGGTTCTAACTGCCAAAATACTAAATGTGTTCATGTGCAAACCATGTTATCACACCTCGTCAAGAATATAAATGAAACAAGCATAAAAAACTTACGAAATCTTATCATTGAGCAACCACAGACAAGAGTTACAAATGGTTACTGCTACAGAAACTGTTCTTCAAATATAGGGTATATACAGCTTTTGAAAATACGAATCGGGAACATTAGGCAATATATGATTGATAAATACTTAAGATTGCGGAATGTTGATGTGTACATTGAAAAGAATATCAATGGTGTGTTTGTAACAGGAAAAGGGGTTTATAACCTTTGTGGAAAGTTGTTTAGTTATAAGTTATGGCCAACAATCAATGAATTTACAATTATGCATTCAACATCTAATCAATCAATAAATATGTTGGTTATTGAGCTTTCTCACCGATTAAAACCATTTCCGCGAGAGATTGAATCAATTTTAGCATACAAACTTAAAGTTGTTGAAACTTTGAATATCAACAATCCAACCTGGAGTATCGTCTGGCACCAAGGGAGCAGATTATCAGCATTTAAAGGAATTTCAACGATAAAATTGGAGGAAGAAAATATAAAAAATGTAAAAACTGAATTGATGATTGGTGCGGACTTAAGCTTTTGGACTATAAAGTTGACAATGAAGCTGAAACTTGATCAAATATTGCGTTCAGTGCTTCCGATTTCCATAGAAATGCTTCCTTTTGTCAATAAAGGATGGTACATTGAGCTTGCTATTGGCCAGGTAGGATGTTTGATTGATGCATCGCTTTGAAGATTGTATTTATTATGTCGCACTAAAGTACAGAATTTGTAGAGAAACTGTTAAAAAAAAAGATGTATTTAAGTGACAAAAGTTGTAGCTGGAAACCTGGATCCTCATTCACTTCAATCCAAGACTTATATTCCATTTCTTTAAAATCGTTCTTACCGCGGACCGAATAACGCGAACCTTTGTTTTTTTGTTCCGCTATAAAACATCGTTGCTTTCCAGCGGGTAACGTTACGCTCCCTTCGAGATCTAAAACCCGGGATATGAATTAGTGTAAAGAAAAGCAAAATTTCAACGTTCATTCCAAACTTGTCACCGTTTACCTGCCATTGTTTATAGCGCATTTAGACTGAGGATTTAGCTTATTAAATTACATTCATAAAGTTAAGGAATTTAATTTTTTTCCTCACGCAGCAAGCCCCAAATCCTCTATTTTTTAAAGGATTCAGACAATGTGAAAAATGCAGCTAGCGCTTATTTCGACGTTTTTTACTTCACCTGCACCCCTGCCAAAGTAAAACCTTTGTAATCTACAGGTTGCAGAGTACTGGCAAGAGATGCTGTTTGGCTATTTAGAGAAATGGCCAAACAAGCCCTCCTCCACTAAATGTCCATGATTGTAACTTAACTCTGCAAATGATTTCTATAATAGAAATAGTAACTCTATTTTTGCGACTTTAATATTTTTTTGTAAGGTGGAGTACATATTCTCTACGGATGGTGTCGATATCCCAACAACAGAATACCTGAAACAACACTATTCGCTGTATGAAGACTTTCAAAACTGGTAAAGGGGCATCGTGTGGATGTATGTTAAATTTCATGGTAGAATACGAAGACCAAAAGTAGGTTCCGTTCAGTTGCCTTTGCTGGAAGACAAGACGCTGTTTCAAATTAGAATTGATAGTGACAAGAATGGAAATATAAAATTTGACGCGCAATTTAAAGAAGATACAGCATTGTTGCTGCTCAAGTAAACTTGTAAGTTTTTAGTGGTTTTACCAAAATTCTAAAATACTTTCATTAATAATTTGGAAAGCTATTAATAACATTCTTCTTTCCTGGTGTAAATATCTTAATTTATACATAGCCCTTTTCCCGTTGCTCGATTAAGCGTCCACTCTAAAATAAGGGCCCAGGGGCGGTTATTTGACTATATCACTAGAGCAAATGAGAACAATATTTGCATATTTAGAAATTTTGAAACGCTAAGACAGTTTCTTCTTATAGTCATTACAGTATGATATTTCATGTCAGATGTCCCTGTCTATCTTTTGTTAAGCAGTTCTATATTTTTATTCATTTAAGCATAGGAAATTTAACCATAAACATTTATGCTCAAGGATGTGTTATTTATATCTATTACCTTGGAGGAAGCTGTTACATAAAATCTGCTGTTTTTATATTTTTATAACTATCATAGTTTCCTGAAAAAGCTTTAACATAACACAAAATTAGATTTTATTTATAAGCGCCCCTCTCGAATTACCGCCCCCACCCTCTTTTGATTACGCCCACCCTGAAAGTTATAATTTTTATTAGACGTCCGCCGAGAAATTACTGGTAGTTTGTTATAGAAAAATCATCAACAAATAAAAGTAGAACTGAACTGAAATAATTTCACCTTTTGTGCTAGTTGGTATTGTAGACTAATTGATTGCAACTCCTGTTTTAATTTGTGTTGTAGAAAAGATCATCAACATTGGAAAAACTTTCATTAGAAGACTGAAAAACCGTTCAAGCAAAAATCAAATTCATACCGAAAATTCCATAGTAAAAACAAAAGCAGAATGTGGGCACTGTTGTGATTCAAATGCGTTTACCTTACTTTCCATTAAAGCAAACACTTATCAGGAACATAGATTTTTGCTGACGCAAGAAATAATTTATTTTGTAGATTTTGAAATCAGCGTGTTAAAGAAGGACACAATTCATTAAGTATGTTACAAAGAGATACAAGGTTTACAGCGTGTAAAACTTCGATTGGTTTGAGTAGCTACACTTCTAATGTCTGACGTTAGTATGTTTTGGAAAGCAGTTTAAAATTATTTTAAAAATCCATAAATATGCGTGGAAGAAACTGACATTATACAAGCATCTGTCATGAGGGCAACAGTTTTCAGCAGAATTGAATTCTGTATACGATTATGTACCAATCTAATAATTAGTTCACCAGAATAACACTCTTTATATTTATCCTATTTATATTTTGTTTATAACGATTTTTGTCCTATTGGGCTACTGTATCGCTTCAAACATATGATGAGATATCAATACAAATGCACAAATAAATATTCTTTCAACATAGGTAATTTTTTTGGTTGTTTAGCTAGATCCTACCGAAATTCCTTCTATCGACGAAAAACGCATGCCTTACATAACAATGAGACAGTAAAATACACGGCCAGGTAAGATAATTTAAGGAATTAAATTTAAAAGCCGCAGTATTCAATCTTACCAATGTTGAGACAGCAGGTTTTCCAAAAGTAAGTTCAGTGTAAAAATAATTATCGGGAAAAAAGTTTAAAAAAATTCAAATTCTTCCCTAAAATTTCCTTCCCTAAAGTCTAAGGGTTAATATCAATTTCAAAATGTATTCCCTTTTCATAAAGTAATACAGAAAAGATGATCACTTAAGAAAAAACTGTTGGACCAGTTTTATTACCCACAAAATTGCATTGAATTATATGTGAGTCTTAAAAATAAACATCGACTACATCTAAACATTTACAAAAATAAGAATAATGTTTTCATGCGCTTTTATTAGAGACAAACTACATATCTAAGTATAATCACGGATACTAATTTAAGTACGTAAAATACTTTAGCAGTTTGTGCAGCTTTTGTAGGGTAAGTCAACTAAACTTTCCAAACGCTGGGTCTGAAATCACGACATAATGTTATTGAAAGAAGTCGATTTTTTGTTTATTTCTCGAAACGGCCAAACAGAATCACCATTCAAATACTTTGCAGCCACCAGGCTACCAAGTTTTGCTTTGCAGATGTGTAGGCCATGTAAAATTTGAAAATATGCTGCCGGAATTTTTTGACATGATCAAATTATCGATCAATCGTTAGACTGATGTCAGCTATAATTAGTTCGGGTTAAATTTTAAAGCTGGATAAATAACCTAAGGAACTAAAGGGAAACTGACCTTCTAAAAAACTTATTCTGTGTATGCTTTTATAGAAACAGTTTTTGTAATGGCTTGTGTAACAAACTTTTAAAGCCGTTAGGTCGTTGAGGTAAAAACAGGACAAAACAGCCTTAGTTGGGGATAGGTGGTGGAAGGAGTGACGTGCTGGTAAACCTCTCTAAATTTGTACACAACAAAACCCTAGAAGTCATTGCTTTAAAAGGGATTTACCATCTCTACAATTAACTAAGATCGGGGCCAAAAACTAGTTTTTTTAGTTCAGTGTTGGTAGTAGGCTAGCAAAACATTATGGAATATAAAACATTGCCCAATTTAGCTGTCCAATTTACAAAAAGCGGAAAAGTTGGCTTTAACGTAGCCTTTTTATATTTTGTTCACATGTTCAGCCTGTCTTTGGTTACTGTTTGAAATATAGACCGTGTTCACACGTTGCGGTAGATATTCATTCCGGAGGTGAATCAATTTCAATATAATAATATGTACAGGCAAACCTAAAAGAACCTAAAATGTCGGTTACCTGATAAATCAAGCAAAAATTTGAGCGTTTGTTTACCTTTTAATCGGAGAAAAATCGGAGGGAAATCATTCCAATTTTTGCATTTTGCATACCTTGTCAGCGTTAAAGCATGGACATCAATGATTCAATGAATGAAATTTTATGGACTTTAAGTTAAATTGTGAAATTCAAGAATGGAATTTCAGTTTAGATAATTGGTAACGTAAAAACAAAAACAAAGTATTTCATTGCTAAAAATTGTATAATGCTATCCTCTTCCTCGCTACAAAGAAAATAAAAAATTCGAGCCTCAGAACCCTACTCTAATATTTTCCACCACTTTACTGATATAAATTCAATGGGCAGTCCGCAACATGCTGAGGCCAGCTAGCTATAGATTCATATTCGAAAAGAGATTAAAGAAAAAAAATCACCCACAGAGAAAAAAACAGCGTTATATAAACATTGCTTAAACTTTAGACCTATAGACACAAGCCACAAGCCAGGTGTAGCACACGAACAGAAAAAGTACAACTTTTAATGCAGCAGATTGGCCAAAAAAGCCACGTGTCGCACGATCGGTAGAACATTTATAATGGCGTTTTCCTTGGGCAAAAAAAAATTATATCTTTAATATCAAAGTACGTATATACTTAGTATCCAAATCACGTGAAGATGAAATATATATATAAAACAGTGAATTTATGAATACGATATAGTAAGTAATAAATAACTTATGACAGTTTAAATCTATGAGTAGAGATATTAAACATTTC
>JASGCC010000276.1:29378-308135 GCA_030067915.1 Hydractinia echinata
GCTAAACCTAGCTAGCTAATTGATGATTAATGTTGTTATTCCTCTTTAGCTATTTATATCCACCTTAGTAGTCAAACTTAGTGGAAATTTACCTGGGTTTTTGACATTTGTGGTTAAAATTTCTCAGCAGAGAATAGTATGGTTACCGTTTATATTGTTTGTGTTGCAAACTGCTGTTTTTTAAATGTGGTGTAAACTTTTGTGGAAAAAGACCACATGCAAAATACTGAAAGAACAAATTTTTGTACAATTAGAATGTGAGGTGTTGTGTAAGTTGATTTTTTTTATATTTTGTGTTATAAACTTTTTGATAAACTTTAAACTAACTGTAAGTAATGTCAGTTTTGCTGGAAGAAAAGTCCACGGTTTCACGTTTTTGTTTTTGTTAAGAATTTCACAACATTTTGCGGGAATAAATATTTGGTGATGATAAAAGATTACTGAATGTTCAGACTGAAACTGTTTAACTGTTGTGAGGGAGGAACATATGCAAGTATATATACTAAAAAAATAATTTGATATTCTACACTTTCCAAATTGTATTTTTGTATCCACTGAAATGACTGCTTTTTCTGAGTTGAATTTGATGGGTTTCATATCCTTTTTGTGGAAGATTTTATGGGTGAAGACAATATAGAACATGCCAATTGAACTGATTTTTGTTCATATTTTGATTTGCTCCTCAGAAACCTTTGTGTTCTACATTTATTGTAAACTTTTGTGAGGAAGGACCATATATACAATGTTTTCAAAATAATGATTTTTGTTGATTTGAAATTTACTCCTTGCTTGCAATGAGCAAGGAGTTTTTTTCGACATTTCAGTTTAAAATGTTTGGTAAAGTCAGTACGGATCATTAGACAGAAAAATTGTTTTGTTAACCGGTTAATTTTTACATTTTGTGCATATTTTTGCGGGAGAGGATGGTATGCAACCGAGTAAATGATTTTTCAAAGTTTAACTTTTCGTTTTTTACTATTTTGTGTTTGTTTAAGTTTGGCTTTTTGATATTGTTCAGGTTGTATTATTATATAAGCATTTAGGGAAAAGACAATGTTTAAAATGCGTAAACAACTTATTTTCATAAATCTGTGCTTACTGTTGCAAGCCTTTCTTTTCGACACTGCAGATTAAAATATTGAAGGTTTTCAACATAATCACATAATAAGGTGTATACATATTTGAGATGTGTTATTTCTTACATTATTATTATTGTTGTCGTAACTGTCTGGGTTGTGACTGTCAATGTTGTAACTTTCTACCAACTAGATTTTACACCTTGCACGCCGTTGTTTTTCATATTTTGTCAGAGGTTTTGTTGGGAGGATTTCATGCGATTTGACATTTGATATTTTGTGTTAGATTTTAAGAACCTTTTTGTTAAATTATGACTTACTTTCTTTTTATGCATTTTCAGATTATTTTTTTTTATAAAAGGCAGTATTCAATATACTGAAATATTCAAAAATACTGAAAAATTCAAATGACAGAACTTTTCAATTGTTTTTCTGCCTAAGTGGATTTTTCCACGGGCCTAATCTACTAGTGCTTTAATAAAAAAAACTGAAATAAAATTCACAGGATTCGTTCACCTTAAAAAATAATTTTCTGCTCTTTTTTTTTATCTTAGACACATAGCGATACAGAACTAAAACTGTTTATGCTACGTTTGTCAAGGATGTGTTTCTCACAAAAAATATTTCTTGGTTGTTTCCACAGCTTCCTTATTCAGCATTGACATTATACAATCGTGCATGAAATAAAACAGGCTAAAAATATAGACATTGTATTAAAAATTTCTGTTACTGCATATGGAGCAAATCATTTCAACTAATGCGAATTTTGGCGCTGGAGTAAAGTTATTCGTGATCGTAGTATCTTAAGAAGAAAAACATGTGAGGTAGAAAAATATTGAAAATCAAAGACAAACTTTTTCAACTATAACAAAAAATTTATTTACGTGAATAATACACCAATCTGACATTGCCGTAACCGCGTTCATTATTGAGGCCTGGGATCCATGAAAAATTCCAAAGCCGTAGGCCTTTTTAACTTGACCAAACGAAGTATAACCATCATTTACTAACAAAAACCAGCAATATTTATATTTTAAAAAGGATTTCGATATGGTAGCAAAGATAAAAGTTGAAGAATTGAAAGTCTTATTAAGACTTCGTAGTTTAAAACTTACAGGAAAGAAGGAAGACTTAGTTGCAAGAGTGTTTGCTGCTATAGAAAATAAAGTTCAGCCTGTGAAACGAGCTGCTGTAATTGAGCTCGAACTAAAAAAGGACTATGAAAGCAAATTAAAATTTGACAACAGAACTATTCCAGATCCATGTAACCCTATTCGTGCTGTTGGGACGGGGCTGATGTTTTTTTAACACCTTTTTCTGTGTTCATAGTTACAAATTTTGTGACTTTTCCAAACTTTTATTTAACTTTTTTTTCCCAAAAGATTTTTTTGAAATTATGCCGAAGTGTTGCCATGGCAACACTTTCTTTATGTTGAGTAAAGTTCTGAAAAAAATTTCTTTACTAAAAAATGTTTTTACATGTTTTTAAAAGCTTTATGTGACTTCTTAGTTTATATTGTTATATTATTTTGTGTTTCTATTATTATTCTTACTAAATTCATCGCATTCAAAATCGTTAACAAAATTCAAAGTTAGTGCTTTTTTTCTATATGTTTATATCAAATTGTTTATTAATACCTAGACAACACTTGTGGTAAGTTCCAAGTCCAACGGACAACAATTGTAGAAATTACACAGGGGGCGTCGAATCAGCCCCCCCAGCGTTGAGGAGCCCCTAAAAGGCCCAGCAGGAATAGGGTTAACATACCTTATCGATGGCGCGATGAAGCTGAGGGCATGGCCTTTTGGCCTTTATTATTCTACCCTGACATTTTCAGTTATTTAATGTTTTATCCCGCAGAACTGGGAAGCAGCTTATAGTTACTATACATCTGGTTGGCTAAAGCCACTTATATTCCATGAATTAACTGGAAGCCCATATTGTATATTTAAAGGACAATGCCAAGAAGTCACAGAACTGAATGATCCACCACATAAAAAAAACCTGTTACAATAAGAAGTTGTCATTGTACGTGTATGGCAGGTATGAGCTAAAACTTGCAATCACGTAGCCGCTGCAATGTATCGAATTGAGGCAGCAGTAACAATGGGACTGACAAACCCTGCCTGTACTAGCAAAACTAATGTACCAGTAAAGCTAGTGAATGGCTGCCAAATCATGCTGGGGTAGCTACGATAAAGGTGAAAGACATGTTGACACTAGAGCATGCTTTTTTTCCCTTGATCAACGAGGAAAAAAAGTGTGCTCTAGTGTCAACACCAAAAAGACTTTCGATCCAATTGTTGATTGTAACACAAAATTGCTGCAGCTTACCGATATTGCCAATGATGTTCAAGAAATAGCGCCAGAGAGTATTTTGTTTACGGCTGTGCCAAAACCAGAAGTGGACTTTTGTTGTGAAACTTTAGGCAAGTCAGCTGAAGAACCCAAGCTCATTCCTAGTGCAAAAGATGTGTTAGACATTTCGAATAACATAAGTGAATTCCAGGAAAAGTTATATGTGAACTTGACAAACAAAAATATTAAGAAAATTGAAGAACTAACACAGGGCCAAAGTACTAACGAATTATGGTTTAGCTACAGAAAAGGTGTATTTACTGCCTCAATGTGCCACGAAGTTTCCACAAAAATTAGTAGAGGTGGTGGTGTCTGCGTGAATATGTGGGCATTGAACCAACGAGCATCTGCTTTAATTTTTGTGAATCCAAACATTCCAGCCTCAACGTATGGTAGGGATATGGCGATTGAGGCTTTAAACTCATTTACGAACTAATGAAAAAGAAACACCATAATTTAAAGTTGAGTGAGTGTGGTTTGTTTTTAGAAAGATCGGTACCTGCAATCGGTGGAAGCCCTGACCGAATAATGATATGTGATTGTTGTTTGCCAGCATGCTTGGAGGTGAAGAGCCCATTTAGTGTCAACCATATGTCACCAACCGGTCCGAATATTAGGCTACCCTACTTAGTGGTTGATAAGGACGCCGTGGGTTCACAAATCACAAATGTCACACACAGTGCTAAGTACAAATGGCAGTAACTAGTTACAAACTTTGTTATTTTGTTGTTTGGACACCTCATGGTACATTAGTCGACACTATAGTTTATGACGAACCATTGTGGAACAACTTGAGATCTAAATTTGTTGCTTATTATAATGATTTTTACTTGAAGTCAATATATTGTACATGATGTTTGTAATAAACAACTTATTTTGCACATTTACTTCTGCATCTGCGTCTTTGACCCTATTTATTATCAAATTAAACTTTCCTCAGGCAGCAAATAGAAAAACATTAAGGTGAAAATAAATAGAATCACTCTTGACAAACAACGCGCAAAATTTAGAGTAATCCTGACGCTTTTTAATAAAGAAAATGTTATGCACGCAGACCCAATCAAATCGCTAAGACAAATAAAACCGGCCAATAAGATTTCGTAAAAATGTAAACATTAGAATTGAAGCCGTTTTCGCTTTTTTTGTTGCGAAAGTTTGTAAATAAAAACTTGAAAGCTTTTTTGGCGAAAGAGAAACAACAACAAATTCATGTCCAGCTAAATTTTTGCAAATCGATATATTTGAATCTTTTTACAAAGCTTCTAGAAAGAATTTCCTTGAAAAGTAAACCAAAAACCAAAGGAGTAAAAAATTATCCTGTAAATAAGTCCTAGGAAGTCCTGAAATTTAGATTTTAATTTTGTGTGGTCACCACGTATTAAAGTATAAGAATAATACAACCATAGAAAACAACAACAAAAATTAAATCACTTGTAGCTACAACAAAATGTATCAAAAAGTATAAAAAGAATAAATAACTTGTACAATCATGTTTATTAACGTATAAGTCTGGGCTTAAGATTACATAAAGCAGCGCATGTCTTGACAATGTCATCAATTTCTTTACTGTTCTTGCACTCAGTTGATGTCATCTGGCTTTTAATTCTAGCACCAGGTGGAACACTCAAGCTACAAAATTTTAGCAGTAGTTCTTCTCTTATTTGAAGCCTTCTATCAGCCATTACTTCGTCGTCTCGCTCTAACAATTCATAAAACGCACTATTCTTTGTTATATATCGATCACTGGCCCGACCACCACAACAGTCAAATAAAATGTTATGAAAACCTGCAGGTGATATACCAATTAAAATTTTTATTGTGTTGCGGTGCTTGTAATAGGACCATGTAGTTGCTTGGTTTAGTAAAGATTTTGGTCTTGCAATAAACACCTCAGTACAGTCAATAATTACTCTGCATTTCGAGTGTCCATTTTTAATAAAGGCATCAGGTAAATTGTCTCTAATCGCTTCTCTTGGTAGCCATACAACAAGAGCGTTGCCTAGAATTTTGCTTAAGAGCTGTATCCATGTCGTGAAAGTGTTCGAACAAATAGTGGGTGAAATTCCGAAGCGGTCGGCAAGGTCTTCATTTAGTAAACCTAAACGCAATCTCATCAAAGCAAAAATTCGTCCGGATGTGTAAGGATTTTGCTTGCTGGAGTAGAATAAGTACGTTCGTCTTTGCTATAACTATTTGCACGTTTAGAGCCTCTCCAGTAATCTGATCTTAGATAAGTATGGTTTCAAAAGTTGAAATACTGATTCAAACATGGCAATAGATACTATGCCAGTGTAAAAATTCATTTTTTGATCCGTCTTTATTTTTCGCCATAAAAACACCTTTTTTAGTATTAAAGACTTTCACTCTGTTTGCAGTTTAACTTGTAATGTTAACATATTTATTTTTGATACAAGAGAATCGATAACATTTTCTTGTGCCTACATCCCTCACATTGCTGAGTTGATGATGATGAAAAATAGGAATGTTCCGATACTGGTGAAAAGAATGATGATGATTGACATGGTAATTCATTATTAACATTATCATTAACAATATTATCAACATTATCATTAACAACTGCTTCGTCAACTTCTTCATTTGACAAATATTTTTTCTTACAGTTTGGTACAACACACGAACGAAATAATTCTCTTCTTGGTCATTTTGTAAGAGTTCGTAACCCATGTTCAAAGTTGAATCTGGATTGGCAGCAGTGGGTACCCCATCAGCAAGATCAAATGAACACACTCTATCACTTCCAGCAGGAGTCCATTTTGATTTATTATGTCCTTCTCGCTTGATAAGTTTAATCCAATTCGACCTTTGCTTGTTGTTGTTCTTAGCGCTCGGAAAACAATATAAAGAAAATAGTCGTTTGCATCCACATAATTCCTTGATAACATTGTTGTGTATATCACACAATTCTTTCTTCCATTTTCGAATTTTATACTGGCTATTCGTACAACCAATAACAGCTCAATTAACGCTGGGCATTTTGTTTTGAAAATAACAGTGTGTTTATAGCTTTTTTCCCATCGTTTTTATATCGTACGAATCATTTTCTTCTTTCTTTTCACTATGTGTGCTTCTCTCTCAACTAATCTTTCACCCCTTCTTCGCGCCCAGTCTCAAGACCGCGCCACAATACAAAATGGTAGCTCAGCATGTCGGATTGGTGTATAAGCATAACGTCAATAATATCAAGAATAAAAAATGACAAAACTAACAAACTTCTAAACGTTTTCAGTCGTTTAAAATTAGGCAGCGTGTTTTCAACAAAAAAACACAATAAAGGTTCTGGTCATCTAAAATTAGACATTGTCTACAAGTGTATTGTGCATCATGTAAACCACCAGACATTTTGGACAACGTATTAAGAAACAATTGAAAGAAAGACAAAAATTCTAATATCTATGAACACATACATGAGAATGAGGCATTTGGAATAAATCTAGCATTGAATCCTTTTCTATTCTAGACCACGCAAAGAGTATATAGCAACTCAAACTAAAGAAAGGGTTGGTATATCAGCTGGAATAATCCTGATTTAAATAAACAGTTTAATTATTAACCTTGGTATTATATGTGTTCTACGACTAGCCTTTTTGTAGTATATGTTAATTTGATGATGACATAAGATATGTAGAAACTTAAAAAAATGCGTATTTTCTCTGAAACAAATATCAAACATGAGCAAAAATATTGCACGTCTTATTTTTACACAAAAGTTTTCATTCTTCATCGTCCTTTAAGCGAGAAATATATTTTTTGTTATAATTGGCTTGTTATAGTTTATTAAGTTTACGAATGTGTACTTTTCAATGGACGTTTTTTTAATTTTCCTTGGTTAAAAACAGTTGACATATATTCACATACTGTAGCGAGGAAGTTAAATACATATTGTCAAACGGCCCTAAATTAATATATGCTAAGTCATATCTGATATCTGATTGTACAGAATGTAACTATAACCCGCAGGCAAATTTTGAACCGCTCCTCTTTCCTTCCCTGGTATTGGTCAACCATAAAATACCCGGATCTAATATGATTACAAGTTAGCATTAAAGTAAACCACATAAAATTCTTTCTAGCTCTTAATAACTTCGTACACAGCCGTTTCACCTTCATCCATTTGTACCTGTGAAGTGCTTCTTTTCACTGGATCCCGAATTCGTGGTGGAGGTACTGGCGTTGTTGATCTTGGATAAACATACGAATACGGATTGGGTGTGTTTTGGAATGACTTCATCTCGGCTTCACTTGACAAAAAATATATTTCTTCTTCTGTAATCGTTGATGGTATTTGGTTGGATGAAGGTTTTCGTGTAGTTCTGCTGGTTAAGCTTTTTCTAAAAAGACAAATTATCCGTTAATATGGTACTTGCCAAAATCGTTACTTTTTCTGTCTTTTTTTATAAGTGTATGGGCAGTATATTTTTTTATATTGTACTTTTTATTAGCCTTTTATTTCCAATCGTCCCGTCCTAGAATTGATCCTATCCGGTCCGGTCTCACACTTTATTCGGCGATTTTTACGTTATACAGGTTAAATTTTTATCATATTCTACTTTCGTGTGTTAAAGGTAGCTAAATACATACATGATATGGCTATGGAGAAAAGTTGTCTGATGAAACGTTAGTACTGGACATGTCGTTGTCGTTAGAATGTCAACATAATATCATTTCCGAATAAGAAACTCTTTTTTATGTTTTAGTTTTGACAGATCCTTTATTTTTTCAAAATTAAAACTGCACGACCCAGCACTCAAATTTGTCAAAATAAAAATGTCCCTAGGCTATTTTAGTATAAGACGTCACTTTTTTATGGCGATAAATTTAAAATTTATTTCATCTAGCTTCCTGTGAAATTCATAAAACTGTAACAACTCACACCAGGTAAAAGTTCTAAATATATTTCACAAAGAAAACTCTGGTAGATCACAGCAAAGAGAAGAGAAAAAAAATGAAGATCCAAGAGAGATACTAAATATTGCTTTAATAAAAAACGATCTTACCTGTAAAATATCACCAAAAATATTGCGAGGATGATGATTAAAAAAAATGCACCGGAAATAATAGCAATTAGAATGAAAGTTTGCGATTTTTCTTCCGAATCTTTTCTCGGTGATCCTCGTTGCACAGTTGCTGTTTTAGCCTCCCTAGTGGATGATTTCGTTGATGTTAAAACTGATGAGGTTTTTCTAGCTTCCGGATTTACTTTTATTTTTGTAGTAGGTTGAGATATATTGTCTAATAAAACAAAAGGAATTGACGATGATCCTCAAAGACATAAAATGTTTCATAATAAAAGTTCACTATTTGTATTTAACTATTTGTCACTTCAGTGATAAACTTCTTTAGTTTTAATAATTTTACTGCCTGTCTTACCTTCCCAGGGTTTCCTGACAAAGGTCTATAGGAACCACGAATCAAGTAAAGATGTTCTGTATGGTCTTACAGATATTATGACTGCGTTTACCACTTTTATGATTTTTTTACAAAGTACACGCTTTTTTATAAAAATAGTGCTTCTTTTGTTTCAGCATGAGTATTCTTAAGCCATCCTAATATATTGTTAGCACAATTAAGATTAAAGATCTCGGAATGCGAACTAGTGTAGAAATCACCCCTGAACTGCTGTTGTTTAAGCAGCTTAATTCAACGGACAGACAGGCATGAGATTTTGTCAGGAAAATATTTAAAATGAAACCTAAGAAAAGATATTTAACATCACTGATTGGATACAAGCAAAATTTCAAACATATTCTTCGGATCTACTTACCTTTTTGAGTATATACTTATACAAACAGCGTGTTACACGAAATGTTCTTAATGGGAAACAAAAATTTTCAACACTAGACAAAACTCTTACAGTTTTTTGGCTTCCTAAGATATGGTTGGATTGATGGAATTTGGCAATATTAAGGGCAGTTGGAAGAATAAATTTGCATAGTTAATTTTTTACTCACGTCAGAATTTTTGTGATAAAATTACGAAAAACGTAATTGAAAAGTATTCTGAGAGTTCTGTTAGCATATATGCATATGCTTGATAAACGGTGATAAAAAATTCTTCCAAAATGTTTTAAAAAACATAGTTATATGAACAAAAAAATCGTTAAGAAGTCAACGTAAAATTAATTAAGTTAATCGTTAAAAATTTTAAGCATTTTAGAATTGCGTATTCAGATCATTACAACTGGCAAAAACGTCATAGGTCACTACAAAGGTCGTTTCAGTAACCACATTAAATTGAATTGCAACCACTAATTATCAACAAATTAAGTTAAAGTAACTTACATGTCCTTTTTCCTGGTGAATTTGCCAAAAAGCAATGCCTCTTCACTCCACAGAACGCAGTGATAAAAAATAGATTACCACTGTAGCTAGGTATAACACTAAATCCGTCGACATTCCACTAGAATTAAAGGTAAAAATTGTTCGTTGAGAAAATTGACTCTCTTAAGAAGTTTTGTTAAATTGTTTTTAAAACAGGGAAAATAACATTCTCAAAAGGAAAATAAAAATTAGTGAAATGACGGTTAAGACGGTTATATTTTTGCTTTGTTTTCTTACCAAAGAAGTAAACGTTTTACATAACAACACGCAATATTTTTTCAACGTTATAATTTACTATAGTTTACTTACTCGAAATCTAAAAACTGCTGTATTATTCTCGACAGAATATGTGATCGACATATCATCAGCTCTTAAAAAGTTCTTCCAACCACTTTTTGTCCACTTTTTTATTGTATACTTTGGTTTAGTCTGGTCACACCACACGACCGGCGTGGATAATCTTCTATTCATTGACAATACAGCTGTGATAAGAGACATACATTTTCCAGAGCAACCGCAATCTGGGAATATAAATTTAAGAGTTTCAGCAAAACAAATGCAGGAAATATCTCATGTTGGAACAGAAGAAACAAAGAACATATTTATGCTACTATCTATTACATTGCTACCAGTCAGATTTTGTATATTTAAATGTATATTCTCATCAGCTAGAAAAACAAATTAACCTTAAGTAGTGTGAAATCCACTAAAATCGTGGAAAACACTAATTAATTATGCTAAGAAAAACGGACTACCAGTGTAACATTAGTCAATTTTAAGGTAATAGAAATCTTATGGATGTTGCAGAATACTCTTTAACGACTACATTGGTCAGTTTACAGCTAAAGAACTCCGATGTCTTAACTACCCTTCTACAAAACTAACACTTTCTTGCGTGCGCTAAAAAACTAACGAACGCAGAAGTTATGTAAATTTTACCTCCCAAATTGTCAGCACTGGATAAGTGACAAGCAGGTAATTCAGTATGCACGCTATAAAATGTCGTTTCTGGTGAGCAGACGCATGTGGTTGTTTCTTCTGTCTTCGCAAAATAGGTTGCACCGTATTTCGTGCAGATACCAGTTTGGTTTGTTTTAAATGTTATCTTATCAGATCCAGATCTAGGTCGTATTACTTCGTACTTTAAACCAGCTGATAATTTTAGCATCATAAACAACAAGAGTAAAACAGCATCCATGGTTAGCTTAGCTGCGTGTTTTACATTCATATATAGACTAACAGTTTATGTCCGTGTTGAAACCTTTTAGGGAAATCCTTACCGCTAGACTTCCTTCCTTCGTCATAGCAACGAGAATTTTTTTTAAATACATAACGATATTAAAGAACCACAGTAACTAATTTAGTACTTGACGATGTAATTAAAACTAATCTACTATCTTTTCTTGACGAAATATTTGTATATTATAATGTCAATTCTCATCAGCTGGAAAAATAAAATAACCCTAAGTTGTGAGAAATGCACTGAATTCGTGGAAAAAATTACTAAAACACTCCAAAAATATGGTAAGAAAAAAGAGCTACCAGTGTAACATTAGTCAATTTTAACCTGACCTTATGGATGTTACATAATAATTACATAATGGATAATCTTCTATTCATTGACAATACAGCTGTGATAAGAGACATACATTTTCCAGAGCAACCGCAATCTGGGAATATAAATTTAAGAGTTTCAGCAAAACAAATGCAGGAAATATCTCATGTTGGAACAGAAGAAACAAAGAACATATTTATGCTACTATCTATTACATTGCTACCAGTCAGATTTTGTATATTTAAATGTATATTCTCATCAGCTAGAAAAACAAATTAACCTTAAGTAGTGTGAAATCCACTAAAATCGTGGAAAACACTAATTAATTATGCTAAGAAAAACGGACTACCAGTGTAACATTAGTCAATTTTAAGGTAATAGAAATCTTATGGATGTTGCAGAATACTCTTTAACGACTACATTGGTCAGTTTACAGCTAAAGAACTCCGATGTCTTAACTACCCTTCTACAAAACTAACACTTTCTTGCGTGCGCTAAATAACTAACGAACGCAGAAGTTATGTAAATTTTACCTCCCAAATTGTCAGCACTGGATAAGTGACAAGCAGGTAATTCAGTATGCACGCTATAAAATGTCGTTTCTGGTGAGCAGACGCATGTGGTTGTTTCTTCTGTCTTCGCAAAATAGGTTGCACCGTATTTCGTGCAGATACCAGTTTGGTTTGTTTTAAATGTTATCTTATCAGATCCAGATCTAGGTCGTATTACTTCGTACTTTAAACCAGCTGATAATTTTAGCATCATAAACAACAAGAGTAAAACAGCATCCATGGTTAGCTTAGCTGCGTGTTTTACATTCATATATAGACTAACAGTTTATGTCCGTGTTGAAACCTTTTAGGGAAATCCTTACCGCTAGACTTCCTTCCTTCGTCATAGCAACGAGAATTTTTTTAAAATACATAACGATATTAAAGAACCACAGTAACTAATTTAGTACTTGACGATGTAATTAAAACTAATCTACTATCTTTTCTTGACGAAATATTTGTATATTATAATGTCAATTCTCATCAGCTGGAAAAATAAAATAACCCTAAGTTGTGAGAAATGCACTGAATTCGTGGAAAAAATTACTAAAACACTCCAAAAATATGGTAAGAAAAAAGAGCTACCAGTGTAACATTAGTCAATTTTAACCTGACCTTATGGATGTTACATAATACTTTTTCACGACTACATTGAACAGTTTACAGCTAAAAATATCAGATCTCTCAACTATCCTTCTACAAAACTAACACTTTCTTACTGTGTGTGCTAGAATAACAAACGAAAGCAGAAGTCAGGTAAAGCTTAGTTACCTAAGTTGTTAGCACTGGATGAGTGACAAGCAGGTAACTCAGTATACACGCTATAAAATGTCGTCCCAGGTGAGCAGGCACATGTGATTGTATCTTCTGTCTTCGCAAAATATGTTGCACCGTATTTCGTACAGATACCAGTTTGGTTTGTTTTAAAAATTATCTTATCAGATTCAGATCTAGGTCGTATTACTTCGTACTTTAAACCAGCTGATAATTTTAGCATGATAAAGAACAAGAGTAAAACAACACCCATATTTAGCTTAGCTGTATATTTGACCTTTATCTATATAATAATAAGCCAGTTCCGTGTCTCTGTGACAGGCAAAGTTGATATCGTCATTTTCCTTTGATGTAGCCGAAAAAAATCTTTGATGTTGCCGAAAAAAATATGTCTTCTTTGTGGAGAAAAGCCGCGAGTTTTGTTTGTTTACGTTTTAAAATCACGTGATCAAAATAAAAAAATTAATTGGATGAACCAAACCACGGGATCAAAATAAAGCAATTTGATTTGCTGAAAATTCCAAGTTTCCCCTGACGATCAAAACAAACGTAAAAAGTTTTTTTAAGTTCAGGAGACGAACAAACGAAGTAGGTTGCTTGCTATATACAAATATCGGAAAAACCATTTATTTTATGTGTTGTAACATGTCCTTTTTGTTTTGTTTAAGTAAATTTTAAGTAGAGAAGAAAGAAAAGGAAAATTTAGTTGAAGTGGATTTGCTAAGAT
Organism: Hydractinia echinata; assembly: GCA_030067915.1. Classification (NCBI taxonomy): domain Eukaryota; kingdom Metazoa; phylum Cnidaria; class Hydrozoa; order Anthoathecata; family Hydractiniidae; genus Hydractinia; species Hydractinia echinata. The sequence continues at coordinate 42,759 of JASGCC010000276.1, forward strand.
CGTGTGGTAGAAAAAGAAGTTTTAAAAAATTAGTTGTTAGTAAGTAACCTATTCTTTAGATTTACCTAGATTTACACTTAGCTTAGCATTTTTTCTTTATCTTTTTTGTTAAGGATAAGAGACGTAAGGAGCGAGACAGTAGTGAGCTACTTATAGGACAGTGAGTGCTACGAAGTAGGAAATTTCAAATTTATCTTTTTAAAACCTAAGGATTATCATACCTTTTGTACGATAAATCGTTCTTTTCACTATTTTCCCCATTATTTTACATTACATCCCTTGGCTTGGGTTGCAGTGTTTTTTACATTCTTCAGGTTACCTGTCAAACGTTTTTTATAACAAACTTCTTGCATTCCAGTCTTCAGGTTTCTCATAAATTTTATAGAAATTATTCCAAAATTCTGTTGACCCTAGGCTCAATTTTATACCTTAAAAATGTTTCTTATAAAGGAAAAGCATGTAGCCATATTAAGATCTGAGGAGGAGAAAAAGGAGACCAATTTTCACTTGCCCAATGTTTGGTTTGGTTGCTTGCAGAGTTACATCTTTCTTTTGATTATGCTTTCATTTATTATATAAAGTTTATTCCCTTGGGGAAAAGTTTCCCAATTTGCACTACTGTATTACTTAATAAATAACTAACTAGCTATGTTTAGTTTAGTAAATGAAATTTTAGCTGACTTATTTCTTATTTATTTTTTAGAATTTGTGGTTCCTACTAGCTAGCTAGCTAGATAGCTAGGTTGTGTATTTTTCTCTATAATGTCTAACCCATTAGAGAGCAGTAACAGTAACAACCTTGTATGTGGTTTTAGGCTTTTTAATAATGCTGGCAGGTTTGTGTTGCAACGCCCTGAAAATAGTCAAAGTTTAGTAAGTATCATTATGGGCCAGCAGATGTCAGATAGTCCTCAACATGTTGAACTGCCACATGAAGTTCAGGTGAATGTCATACCACGTGCATCAATTTTTGATGATGTGTCTTTACTAAGGCATAGACATGCACAATGTGTTGCATCTGTGCGTATTGCTGAAAGTAATGAGCAGTCTGCCAATAGACGTGCTCAGGATCCTGAACGACATGATGTTTCATGTCAAGGAGAAAATGGTGAGCAGGCTGCCAATAGACGACGTCGAAATGCTGAGAGGCAGGCTGTTGTTCGACAAAGGCAAAATGTTGAACAGGTAGTAAATAGACGTCAGGCAGATATCCAAAGGCATGCTGCTGTTCGTGCTCGCCGAAATGCACCGTATTATAATATTGCACGTCAAAATATATTGCCTAATTTATATTTTTTAGGTGTTATGGACAAGGAGTTTGAGTATTGTCAAGCTTTAAAGTTTGAAAATGAAAATTGTTTTAAATGTTGTCACACTGGTAAAATTGCATTAGATAATTTGTCTCCTTACCCTCAGCAGCTTAGGGATTTATTAACAAATACAGATACTGTTCAGGCAAAAAACTTTCAGGCAAATATACGTAAGTATAACAGTGCCGTTGCATTTGCTTCTTTTGGAGCAAACCTTCGCCCCCCACCTGGCCGTGGACCACCATGCTTTCGTATCTGTGGTCAAATATGGCATCGTGTTGGGGGCCTTCACCCTCCTGAAAGACAAAGCCCTGTTTTCAACCAACTTTATATTTATGAAGCAGGTAGGGCACTCAACGAAAGAATGGCACGCCAAGAAAATAATGGCTGTCGTGAAGATGTGATGCAAACTGTTCAAGATGTCATGGACAGAGTAAGCCCGTTTGCTGCTGCCTATAGGTACATGGCTGAAGTTGAAGCTGAAGAATTAAATCAGGCAGCGGCACAAAACCGTGCTCCATCTGAATGAGAGTTGGCAATGACCGAAGGCGCTACAACTTGCCACATCATGATGAAGTTGCAGCAGTATTTGTTGGCCAAGATGGAGCACCTCCTGGAAACAGGGATGTTGTTATCTATCCACGTGGAGGTGATTTACAGAATATTTCCACAATGTCTGCAAACTTGGAGCCAATGGTGTATCCTCTTTTTTTCCAAGGGGTGAACCAGGTTGGCATAATAGGATACCTCATGTTGCTGTACGTGCAACCCGTACTCGCAACACTACTACAATGTTGCAGTATTATACTTACCGCTTAGCTGCTCGGGAATATTTCAGCCCGATTCATTATGGTAAGAAATTGTTTCAGCAGTATTGTGTTGATTCTTATGTTAAAGTTGAAGGTAATAATTTAAGTTACATTCGAGCAAATCAAACCAACCTTCGTGTTGATAGTTATGAAGGTTTAGCTGACCATTTGAATGCACGAGCTGAAGAGCGAGGCCTTCAACCAGGTCGTATTGTTGTTCTTCCTTCGAGTCCACGTACCATGGCTCAAAACTATCAAGATGCTATGGCCGTCATTGGTAAGTTTGGAAAACCTGATTATTTTTACTTTTACGTGCAATCCAAAATGGCGTGAAATTACAGAAAATTTGTTTGCAGGCCAACGTGCACACGATCGGCCTGATTTAGTTTCTCGAGTTTTTAAATTGAAACTAAATGAACTCCTTAAAGATGTTACTGAAATGGGAGTATTAGGTAAGACTATAGCACATGTGTATGTTATAGAATTTCAAAAGAGGGGTTTGCCTCATTGTCATTTGTTAATTCATTTAGATCCCAATGACAAACTTAGGGATGCAGATGACATAGACAGTGTTATTTCAGCAGAAATTCCTAATCAACAGGAACACCCTGAGCTGTTTGAAATTGTACGATCATGTGTGATTCATGGACCATGTGGTCATTTGAATCCTAATTCCAGATGTATGGAAGATGGTATTTGCACAAAAAGTTTTCCAAAGAATTTTTTAGCATCTACGGTAGCTGAAGTCAACGGATATCCATTATATAGACGTCGTGATAATGGTATACATATCAATGTCAATAATGTTGACGTAGATAATCGCTGGATTGTTCCATATAATCCATGGCTTTCCAAGAAATACAATGCACATATAAACTTGGAGGCGTGCATGTCTGTTAAATCTGTTAAATACCTCTATGAATATATTTATAAAGGTCATGATTGTGCCAACATTGAGATCAATGAACGTATTGATCATGATGAGGTGCAGACATTTTATGATGCGCGGTACGTCAGTGCACCGGAAGCTATATGGCGTCTTTTTGAGTTTAACATGCACCAACAATCTCATGTTGTCCATAGATTGCCAGTGCACTTGCCAAATAACCATATTGTTTATTTTCAGCAAGGACAGGCTGAAGAGGCTCTGGACAGAGCTGCAGATCAGGCTACAAAATTAACAGCTTGGTTTGTGTTAAATGCAGAGAATCATGATGCTCGCCAATATATGTATCCAGATATTCCTCTTCATTTTGTGTTTAATAAGAACAAAGTTTGGAAACCAAGACAACGCGGTCATGGTAAAATTGTGTCCAGAATGTATAGTGTGAGTCCTCGCGCAGGTGAGCTTTTTTATTTACGTATGTTGCTATTGCATATACCTGGTGCAACTTCTTTTGAAGATTTACGAACTGTCAATGGCAATGTTGCTGAAACATTTCGTGACACCTGTTTACTGCGTGGTCTCCTGCAAGATGATACTGAATGGAACAATACTTTGCAGGAAGCTGTTAACTTTCAGATGCCTCGACAATTAAGGCAACTGTTTGCTGTGATACTTACTCACTGCGAACCTTCTGATCCTTTTACGTCGTGGACAAGGTACAAGGATGCAATGTATGAAGATTATATTCGCCAAATGAATGAGGAACAGGCTGAGTACAGGCTGCTTCAAGATATTATTTCTGTACTCAGGCAATTTGGTAAATCTCTTACTGATTATAATCTTCCTCATTTAGATGAATTACCCCCAGCTGAAAACATTGATGTAGCTATGGAGGCTGAAAGAGCTTCTCAACTAAGGGCTCAACTTACTGACGAACAGACTGCACTGGCTAATGCAGTCATAGAAGCTGTTGTAAATGTTGCTAACAATGCAGCCCAAAACAACCGTCTGTTTTATTTAGAAGGTGCTGGTGGTAGAGCCTTTACTTATAATTACCTTATTTCTGAACTTACAGGTAGAGGTTTTCAAGTTGGAACTGCTGCATTTACTGGCATAGCAGCAACACTTTTGAAAAAGGGTACCACCATTCATAGACTATTCCGGTTACCTGTTCCTATTGTAGAGAACAGTACATGCAGCATAATCCCGGTTTCTGCTTATGTTGCAGAATTGCGACAAAAGAGTCTCTTTTTACTTGATGAAGCTTCCATGATTCCTAGGCATGCTTTTCATGCAATAGATCGTCTTCTACAAGATATTTGTAACAATGAGCTTCCATTTGGAGGTAAAGTTGTTCTTTTAGGTGGTGATTTTTCAGAGTTACTGCCTGCCAAAAGGAAAACCAACTGAAATTGTGGACATGTGTTTAAAAAGTTCTGCATTATGGCACTTGGCTACAGAGTTTAGATTAACTCGCAACATGAGAACAAGGCCAGGAGAACAACAATTTGCTGCATGGCTTCTGCAACCTGGGAAAGGTGTTTTACCTGTTCGGGAGCAAGAACCTTTCCAAAGTGCAATTGAAGTGCCATCCAATTGTGTGTTGCAACAAAATCAATGTATTGTTGATACTTTGTTTAGGGATTTTCACCCAGAAAATATGGCATCATCTGTGGTACTAACACCCACAAATGATGACTCACTTATCATTAATGATCAGGTGTTGGCGCTGTTGCCTAGTGAAGAAAAATTTTATTTTAGCGATCAATATCCAGTAGAATTTTTAAATAGTATCACACTTTCAGGTATGCCTCCTCATTGCCTTAAATTAAAAACTGTTGCCATTGTTATGTTATTAAGAAACATAAACATAAATAATGGTTTATGTAATGGCACTCGCCTAGTTATAAGACGTCTTCATGACAACTGTGTCGATGCTGAAGTACTCACTGGTAATGCCATTGGAGATAGGGTACTTATTCCAAGGGTGCAACTTGCACCTTCGGATACAGGTATGCCTTTTGTCTTACGTCGCAGACAGCTTCCACTAAGGCTGTCTTATGCTATGACAATAAACAAGGCACAAGGTCAAACCTTTGAAAAGGTTGGAATATTTTTGCGCAGGCCATGTTTTTCTCATGGTCAGCTGTATGTTGTTTTTTCTAGAGCAAGAGCATTTGGTGATGTTCGAGTGAGTGTTGTTCCCTCATCCAGGCAAGGATTTTTTAATACGGAATGTTATACTCTAAATGTGGTTTACCGTCAAATTCTTACATAATTCATACAATAATGTAATAGACAATGATGCAAATATTTTATGCTTAGCAGAAATTCAATACTTTGCACTTTATATCTATCTGCCATGCTGTACAAAGTGCAAAAGGTTGACGCGTTAGAGTAATTGTATTAACATGCCCTTTTGTGCAACATGAGAGTAGCGTGCACTGTCAATAGGGGACACGTTGCTATCTGGTGCACCCATGTCTTACGAATTTGTAAGGCACATCAGAAAAAAATAATCAGGGTTTGGTAGAGTCTTAGAGTCGAATAGGGAGGTTTTTATCTGACAAAAAAAAGTCTTGAGAAAGAAATGTCTTATTCACATTAAATGAACAGGGAGTTCTGGGGAAAGTGCTACAATCCTGAAAATGCTGATGATACTACTCTTTTACAGATATTTATTTTGGCTTTTTAAAATTTTCATAATGCCAAATATATGTCGTAAATCCTAAAAGTACAGTAAGGGTGCATTTTTATGAATGTTGTGTTAGACATGCATCTCTTTTTTCTTTTAGGTGAAGTGCAAAGTCCTATGGCTTACCTTCACGTGGTCCACTTCGTAAATTGGTTTCATAGCAAGTCATAAAATTAAATTATTTATTTGAACTAAAGGCTTTAAAAAAATTTATGACAAATTATTTCGAATATCTATTTTTAAAATAATCAGGAGAACTTTTAAAGGTTAAAAATCTGTAGAATCAAAATAAGGGGAAAAAAGGAAAACGCACAAGGGTATTTGTTTCGTTTACATTTCACAAAGAATTATTACTGATAATTATGCAAAAAGTTCAATATTTTTTGTTGCAATCGTTTTTCTTTTCAATTAACAGCCCCAGGTAATTTTCTATTGCGAACGTTCTGCCATTTTATGGTGTATATTCTTATGTTTAAAGCTACTAGATGTGTTATTATGGAAATGGCTGTTATTTCATCCTAATTTTATTTTAGACAATTGCAATGAATTTAAGACAATTTTTTTTTAATTTTGGCTTTTTAAGCTTAAGAAAATCGTGAAAAATTAAAATAAACTTTAAAGTCTTATTAATCTGTGTCTCTGAAAAAAATTTTGACCCAATAAGGGCTTTTAATACATTCTTGAACACGACAAAACATTAAAAGGAGTCTATTATCTTACTTATTGTGTGATAGTTGTGATGTGCTCTAAATTACTTTGAAAATAATAATCGCATATAGGTTAGATGTTTCTGTGATTAATCAGACCCTAACCTGAATAAGGCCAAGACAAGTATTAATTATCCGTCTGAATTTTAAATTTAACTTAAATTCGTTATGCTCAGAAAGAAAAAAAACCATTTGCTCTTTTCAACAATGTTTTTCTTCCTTATGTAATTTTTTTACCAGATATACTGAATTTAAATACTTTTGGCAACGATTCAGCCGATACTAAAACTCACACAAATATTTTTAAAGAGGTAGTTGCGTTACATATGCTAATCATGAACTAAAAGCCAAGGCACATTTTACAATGAAATTTCAATTTTACTTTACCATTCACAATGTTATTTTTAGACTATTCTTTCTAAAATATCCGTTATTGTTATTCCTGGTCGTGGACACAACAGTTGCTACTGAACCATTACTGCAGTAAAATTAAATTAGTTTTTAATATTTTCTTTTAGCTGTTACTAATAAATTTATTATTAATAAAAGAATGGATATTGAAGAACAAAGCCTACTTCAAACGCCGGAAAAGAAAATGTCAGGTATTTGACATAGCTTTATTTATTTGAAATTTATTTTGTTATTGCCCTTATATTATTTTTGTCATTACTATTTAGACATAATAACAACAAGCACAAATATTTCATACACTTACACACTCATGGACACATAAACAAACAGGGAGTATACTTCTATTTTGTAATTAGTTCTTATTGATAATTTTTTTCACTTTCTTTAGAAGGTGAACAAGTTCAGGAAACGCAGGGTACTTCTTTTTTGTACATTTTAAAATTTTCTCAAACACCGAGCTACAGCATCAGTATTAACATTGCCATTAATACTAACTTCTTATTGTTTTTAATATTTTAATTTCTAGAAGGTGAAAAAGTCGAGGTTGCGCATGGTATATCTTGTTTTAGTACTTCTCCATCCAATCTTTTAAATATCTTTTTCCCTCCATATTTTCATAACAAAAATATTTTTACTTCTAGATAGTAAATAAAAAAAGGTTAAAAAAATGGAGGGTGAGTATTTTGTAGATAATAAATAGTGTTTAGATGGAGCAACATTTTTTATTATTGGACACAGTTTTGGTATTATTATAAAATAATTTTATTTTATTTTTTTCTTATCTGTTTTGTTTTTGTTTGTTATTTAGTTTTGACGTATTCAGCTTATGAGGAGTATAGAAAGAAGCATCCTGGCCCCCTGTCCACAAAATCATTCAAATGGTGGAAAGCGCATGGGGGTCAGGATTTACCCAATTTTAATTGGAGCCAGTCAAAGAAACGTCGACAAAAGCATAAACATCGACGCACACATACTATTCATAACCAATATAACAATTGTACATTTAATAAATAAACCAATAATTATAATAAACCAAAAAAAATCTTTCTATTTATTTAGTTAAATTATTTATTAAATTATTAATTAAGATTATATTTCTTACAGTTTTTGACCAAGTATATTTTGATGTTAGTTATTACTCTGGGGTATCCAATATTTCTACACATTTACGCAATTACTTATTTTATCATTTTTATCAGCTTTTTTTTGTCTGTTTAATGTTTAAATGTTCACAAACAGTGGATTTGCAAAACATGTTTATAACACTGTACACTCTATTTTTATCAATTCCATCCCTGTGTTATTATTTCAGTGTTGCTGATCGTCGATACCTCAGAGTAGTTTCTTTTTAAGTTATTTTTTGTTATGATGTTACAATAAAATACATCAAAATACATTCAGTTCAGTTATTTTCCCATTTACCAGTATTGAGGACCCGCCAGCTACTAGAATTTATCATGTTGCCTAAAACTTTACTTTACCAAACGTCCTTTTAATATACCATTTTATAACAAACACCCTTTTTGTGTTTGAGCTATATACTTTTTTTTTAAATCGCATGGATTATTTTGTTAATACATTTGATACATGTCTTACATGCTTTTTACTTCTTTTTAGGTTGAAGCGCAAAGCCCCATGACTTGCCTTCCCGTGGCGCGCTTTGTTAAGTGGATTATTTCCTTTTAATCGAGATAATTCATGAACTAAAAGTCAGGGCATAGCATGTTACACAAATCCATCAAAGATTTATTGATACTGGTCAAACTCAAAAGAACAGCAGAGGTACAATGCCATCATTTCACATTACTGTACAAAAAACAAAAAAGTAAAGTATTTTATTTTCTGAAAAAAATTTTAAACATGCATTGGTGACGTCAATAATTTTTGTCAAAAGTACACGATGTTATACGTTACTTTAAATAGCACTTCAGTTTTCATACAATAAAAGCAACAAGTATCTTTTTCATTGTTCTCTCGCATAAGTTCTTTATTGTTTTTCTGCCTAAGTGGATTTTTCCACGGGCCTAATCGACTAGTCTCTTATAATAATACAGAGACTGTGTCTGTCTGTTTGTAACAGGCAAAGTGGATGTGTTCATTTTCCTTTGATGTTGCCGAAAAATGCATGTCTAATATGGTAAATTTTCTGACGTTACGGCGCGACGTCAATAACACTACTTTAACGTCAATATCTCATATTAAATTAATGAAGCCATTACAATGCACCTAAAACTTTGAGGCTAAATAACTTGGAAACGAGGTGGTGACGTCAATGATTTTTCACCGCGTGGGTAACTAGGGACCACCTAGGACCAATTTGGGTAAGTTTCCCAAACCTGGGGCACCAAATCCGTTTCGGAATAGACGGGTTGATGACGTTATCAAAAAACCTTCAAACCTTATTATCTCTGCAACCGTTTGTCAAAAGTGCATGATCGTATACATTTTCTTGATCAGCGTTTCAAGATCTATACGATGAAGGCAACAGGTATACAAATTTCTAAAAAAAAAATTTCGGTTTGGACGGGGCCATTGCTGACGTCCGCAAAATTTTTAATCTCTGATATATCCTTAGGCGTTTGTACATTATTTATACATTATTTTGATCAGCAGTTTAAGCTCTCCACAATAGAGGCAACGTGAAAACAAAATTCTAAATTTTTTTTAGTGGATGGGTGGCTGACGTCATCAAAATTTTTATCCTGCCTCAGTGGATTTTTTGCCTTATCGACTAGTATGTAAAATAAAATTTTATGTCCGCGTCGAAACTTTTCAGGGAAGTCGTAACCACTAAACTACCTTCATTGCTTTATAGCAGGGGAATTTTTTCTTAAATAAACAACGATATTAAAAAACCACAGCAATTATATAGTATTTACGTTGTAATTAAAACTAATCTACCATCTACATTTTTTTGGCGCAATATTTGTGGATAAAGGAGGAAATGTCAAAGTTCGTCTCCGTAAATGCTTATGAACACACTTTAGAATATAATACATACATTTGGAACTGATCAAATTAAACTTTTTAATGTTCATAATTTTCAAAGCCGCAGCTGTCATAAGAGCCTTTATTTATGTACATTAACTGTCTTCATCGATTTTGCAACCCACATTAGCAGGTGCCCGAATTGTAAAGCTTTCACAGTTCGCAATCAGAGTTTTTCAGTACTGTAGCATGTTACAATTCGCATAATGCGTTTTAGATGCTGTTTACTTCGATTACTTTATCTGCAGAGTGGTGGCTCTGCATTCTACTAACTGTATAATATCAGCTAATTCATGCTTTATATTTATTACGATTTTGTTTTTCAGTATTCAGTAAAACATAATTGCCAACTTGCTGGTATTTCTTCTGATAAAAATAGATGGAGACTTTAAATCTCAGGTTTTCCTTGATATTGCGATAAAATATTAGATATTAACATTGAGATGAAGCTACTATCATGTTATTTCCATAAGTGGTCTCTTTTAGTGGTTACCGATAGCTTTTGCGTAACAACTTAAAGTTGGCGGAATTTTTTTTCTTGACTTTTGAGGTGGGGTTGTGAAAACAAGGTGTTGCAGTGAAGGAGTTGGTGGAAATAAATGTCGGTTCGAAGTTTAGTTTACAGTTCTTCGTTTGTGAGACATCTTTGATAAATGTTAATTTAAAACACCATAAGTGGTTTTCAAAGTATCAAAGGACCTGTTGCACGGACGTTTTATTTCACTTCTTATTAAATTTTAGGTGGTGAAAGGAAAATAAAAAAAACATAAAAAAAATAAAAAACATATTTAACAATTTTCGATGGCTTTTTCTGAACGCATTTATCCAAAAATTGACGTGCATTGTTTTATTTAACAGGCCTAATTTCGTTGTCATAGCACTTAAAGTTTAAACAGTTATGAAATGGGAACCTATTGAATCCGTCCGACAGGTCAGTATTTCATAAAGATATTCCTTAAAAAATAGGCCAATCCAATCCCTTATAACAGTTTTGTCTTACATCGAGATCTTTGCTTTTCAGCCGCTGATTTTTTTTCTACACTGGCAGGCATAGATAAACAGCAAAACGCAACTGGCACTTAATCGGTCTCCTGGCCATTTTGTTGCAAAGACGATACTTTTGGAGAATCAGTGTTTATGTATAAATAAGCAGTAAAATTTGACCTGCAAACAGTAATGCATTTTTAAATTGTTTGGTTTTGTCAAAGTCGAGTTAAACAAGCAGAGATTTTTATCTTGGGTTTAGTGGGTCTTTCTGAGTTTACTTTTCCCTGTGGCACTCAACGTGGCTAAGTTCCACAGCTGACGAAATTTTCTTGTATTTAAAATTGGAAATAGAAGTTCATATCCTGTGTTCTATTTACCCAAAAGCTTTTGCTGTTGTGTCAAGCGTGTTTAGTTAAGGGTGCAATTTCACCTCAAAGCTTTTTCCTTGCAAATTTAACACATTGAATTATTTTTTCTTTTTTAACAGATCAGCTATTAAATAAGAAATGATTGCTTATCAAAATCTAGTCCACCGCATCCTTTTCTTTCTCGAAAGACAAAAAGGACTAATAAAAAAAGCCTTTTGTTCACTCAGATTTTTCACATGCACGTGACCTCCAGGACCTTGTTCGACATATCCGTCAATAATCACCGGTGAGAGATAAAAGGTGCTGAACATGTACTACTGTAAAAGTATTAGCATAATAATACGGGTACATGATTGATGTATTTTCCATCCTTCTAGATGCAACCAAATAATAGGAAGAAAAATGGAACAAAAAAGAACAAGAACTTTGTTAAAAACTCAGGAACATGCTTTAAACAAGTTAAAGATGTACTCCTTTCTGTGTATGAGAGCAACAATATTTCTTTTAACAAGAAATGGAGATAGTTGCAATCGATCCAAGCGGAAAAACATTAAATTATTATGCAAAATTTCTTATTAACTATTCTTTCGTGAATATATTTCTCTATAAAGAAATTTGTTACGGTAAAAATATTAAGAACACGTTCAATACATTTTCGGACTTTATTTTGAAAGTTGATTCTTTATTAAAACGAAATCTTTCATTTCAAATTAATAAATATAAATAAAAAATAATACATAAAATAATACACATACTTCCATTATCATATTTAGTCTTGTTATTAAAAGTTGTCTTCTACTGCAAAAAACATCGAATTATACGATAAAACTACTCAGCTTGTATAGGTACTAGTTATCGCACAGTGCCGAGAAAAATATCGGCAGTATTTTTTGAGTTTTTTATGTTCTCGTTACATATTTCACGAGCCTTTTGGCGAGTGAAATATACGAGAACATAAAAACCGAAAAAAATATCAGCCGATATTTTTCGAGAGCATGTGCGATAACTTGTTTATCATATACTCGGTCTTATATCATGTTAATTTCACATAGTCGGTTGCACACTGCTTAATTATGTTCACGATATTAACAAGCATTGTTATGGGGGCCAATAAAATCACTGCAAGGTAATTTATTTCATTTATATTCATGAACTTATAAATTATTTGAATTTATGAAGTCACGTGGGGGCCAATAAAATCACTGCAAGGTAATTTATTTCATTTATATTCATGAACTTAAAAATTATTTGAATTTATGAAGTCTTAGATCATTATAACAAATTATGTTCATGTCAAGCTTGAAAGAATTTGAATGGAAATAAAAACTACGAATAAAGAATAAATTATCATTGTGAAGCCAAATAACAACAAACAGAAATAGTTTCATTACATAAACTTTTCTTTTATCGAGGATTGATAGATGAGATGTTCTGTCAAGAACACAAAACCTGGATAAATCTTGATTAGTTTAAGCTCACATTATCAAATCCATATGTCATCAAAAAAAAATTAATCTTAAAACTTCAAACTGTTTTTTACAAAAGTAGAGAATTGAAACTCAAATTTTTATAAAACTACAAGAATATTATACAAGAATCTATGTTCATGAAAACAGTTTAGCATCATGCTATTTATTCACTTTCACTATCCGAGTAAATAATTATTATTCTTTTTCTTGAAACCGAAGTAACAGAGGATGTATTACCGCTTGTGATTACAGCAGGTATGCCACCAAAATTAACTGTACAGTTGTTAAAATTGAATGTGTTGTGAGGTACATCGGTTGTTTTATTTTCGTGTGCAATACAATCCTACTAGACGTTTGCCGAATGTCATTGTGCATAAGTTTGAAATTTGATTTAAAATCACTTCTTCGCAATTCTTCTATTTGAGCAGAGGATAAAAGAGATTTGTTTGGGTGACTTTTCTGCTACTTTTCAATTTCTTCACAACAGTTTTCCGTGCAGAATGATTTGTTAATTTCTTATCCACGTTTTGTAACGGAGAATTTATTTTCATGTTTTTCATAATGTTGTTAATAGAATTTACACCCATAACAGATTTTTTAAACCAAACATTTTTGTTGGATGGATTGTGTATGATAGCCAGGTAAAATAGTCCACACTTCTTGTATTCAGCGGGTCGTTTTGAAAGATAAAACTTGAAAACACCAACTGGACATCTCTGTGTTTTCGTCGCAAACATTTTGGGAATTGTTAATCTATTTTTCTCATGCAGGCCAAATTGTCTAGTTTTGGTTACTCCTTCAGCGTAAGTAACATATTTATTGCCATCGTTGTCTATTTTGAATGTAAAATCTTCGATTCGCATAGTGTGGTGTTCTTGACGGCCACGCAAACCAAAGTGTTGTGTAAATAAAAGCCGGAGTGAGTTTACAACTGATTGGGCGTTATGAATACCTAATTGTCCACAAGACCATAGTACTTCTTCTTCGGCACTAGTCAAGCTAGCTGCTTTATGTGGCTTCTTACCCATGCCTTTTTCTCGTAGTAGCCTTGCTTTCCCCTCCAATGCATCCCTCGATCCCTTAAAAGCCGTATCTGTCAAAGTTGAAACTTTATAATTGTTTTCTTTCAATTTTCTTTTAATAGCTGCTTGTAAATTCGCCAGTGATGTTGGCTCATAATCTTTCCCGTCTTGCTTTTTTAACTCAACGTAAAATCTCTCTAAAACATTGTTCAACTCGTCCGGCGGGTACAAACTAATATCTTCGTTGAAATTTCTGAATTCTGCCCATGATTGATAGACACGTAACCAATAATTAGTTGCTTCATTTGTATTTTCACTTTTCGATTTATTTTGTAGTGATTTCATTTCTTCTTCATCTGTTGTAGTGAATCGGTTCATATTAGCTCCCGTGAAAAAAACTTGTGCACAACACTTAATAAGAACCACAGATGTATAATAAGTTAAGTAAACATAACACTGAAAGAAGAAAACACAGAACTCCATCGTCGTGCTATTATATAATTATTTCGAGTTGACTGATATAATTCAATTGTTTTTCATCCCCGGTGGAGAGCGCGTGCTCTATGATTTATGACTATTTAATGACTGTTTAAACAAAAGAAAATTTTCGAATCATAATTTATGTATATTTGTGAAAATAAATTCACCGACAAGTTTTCATTTTTAAGAACATAATAGGTTTTCCCTACGAATTTTCAACCAATCAAGGGGAAAAATCAGCTTTTTGCACGCTAAATCAGCCAATCAAAGGAAGAATATAAGCTTTTTGCACTCTGTATAAGTTAAAATTGCACTCGTTTCTCGGTTGAAAAACAAAATATAGCATATATTCCGTGCAGATTAGCCAATCAAGTTGCGAGAAAAACTCAAAGTATATGATAATACACCTTTCCTATAAGCATGGAGTATATAAGCATATCCAAACTGAAATTCTATGCCATTCAAACACAGTATAAGCATAATGAAAGTTAAATCTTATCAATGAAAAAATATTTACAAAACAAGAAGAAAAAAAGAAACAAAAATATAGATACATGACACGAAACCTGTTAAAACATGTCTACAAAAATTGTTATCTCGTAAAATAGTCAAAAGTAAAAAAAGAATAAATGAAAATCAATTTACATGTGAAAAATACTAAGAAAACGGTTAAGTAACATTTTAATTCGAGACCAACGAATGATAAGCCACACAAAACCTTGTAAAGAAACTGAAAAAAGGTGCGTATTGAAGCTGAACTCAAGGTACATTATGCTTATAAAATAAAGACCTAGTAACTTCCAAAGTTGAACCTACTTAACATAGCTCAACAGTTTGCACAGGGACTGTATAGAACCGATAGCCGAAAAACAGACATCTCCCTGGCTAATGCACTTTTCTCAACGTTTTTAGAAATCAACGATGATAATATGATGCCAAAAGCCACAAACAATCCTTGGTAAAAACGGCTTAGAATGTATGGCCCGCAAGCTATTTTTGACCCACTCCCCATTTTTTCTCTGACATTGACCAACCATAAAACACCCGGATCTAATATAAATACAAGTTAACATTAATATAAACCATATGGACTTCTTTCTAGCTCTCAATAACTTCGTACAAAGCCGTTTCACCTTCATCCATTTGTACCTGTGAAGTGCTTTTTCTTACTGGATCCTGAATTCGTGGTGGAGGTACTGGCCTTGTTGATCTTGAATAAACATACGAATACGGATTGGTCGTGTTTTGCAATGACATCAATTCAGCTTCTCTTGACATAAAATATATTTCTTTTGCTGTAATCGATGATTGTATCTGGTTGGATGAAGGTTTTCGTGTTGTTCTGCTGGTTAAGCTTTTTCTGAAAATACAATTTATCCCTTAATATAGCTACTTGCGAAAGTCGTTGCCCTTTCTGTCTTTTTTTAAAATGTGCGGTATATTTTTTATTGTACTTTTTGTTTACCTTTTATTTATATTCGTCACGTCCTACGTCCGGTCTCACATTTTTATCCGGCGAATTTTACGTTATACAGGTTGCTTTTTTATCATATTAAAGGTAGCTAAATACATTTTAACTTGATACCTTTGGACAAGTTATGGTGATATTATTGTTGCAGTAAACAATTTGTTTTCAAAATTAAAACTGTACGCGATTCAGCGATTCAGTACTCAACTTTGTCAAAATAAAAGTATTTATAAGCTATTTTAGTTTACAATTTATTTCATCCAGCTCCCTGTGAAATTCATAAAAATTTGTGAGAAACTACGACAAAAACATTCTAACAATATTTCACAAGCAAAACTGTTTGCCAAAAACGACAGCAAAGAGAAGAGAAAATAATAAAGATCCAAGAGAGATACTAAATATTGCTTCAACAAAAAAACGATCTTACCTGTAAATTATCACCACCAATATTGCAAAGATAACGATTAAAAGAAATGCACCAGAAACAATCGCAATTAGAATAAAAGTTTGCGATTTTTCTTCCGAATCTTTTTTTGGTGATTCTCGTTGCACAGTTGCTGTTTTAGCGTAGATAGTGGATGATTTCGTTGACTCTAATACTGATGGGGTTTTTCTTGCTTCCGGATTTACTTTTGTAGTTGGTTGAATTATATTGTCTAATAAAAAAAGGGATTTGACGATGATCCTCAAAGACACAAAATGTTTCATAATAAAAGTTTCATAAAAGACTGCCTGCCTGTCTTACCTTCCCAGGGATTCCTGACAAAAGTCAAGAGGAATAACGAATCAAGTAAGGATTTTCTGTGCGGTCTTACAGATATTATAATTGTGTTAACCATTTTTTACGATTTTTTACAACTTATACGCTTTTTTTATCAGAATAGTGTTTTTTCGTTTCAATATGAATATTCTCAAGAGTATATTCTTAGCAGAGTTACGATTGAAAGATCTCAGAATGCAAACTAGTGAAGAAATCACCCCTAAACTGCTGTTTAAACAGCCCAATTCAACTGACAGACAGACATGAGATTTTGTCGGAAAATACTTAAAATGAAACCTAAGAAAAGATATTTAACATCACTGATTGGATACAGGCAAAAATTCAAACATATTCTTCGGATCTTATTACCTTTTTGAGTATATTCTTTTAAAAACAGCGTGTTACACGGAATGTTCTTAATGGGGAACAAAAATTAGACATTAGACAACACTAGACAAAACTATTAGAGTTTTTAGCTTCCTAAGATAAAGTTGGATTGATGGAGTTTGGCAATATTAAGGGCAGTTGGGAGAATAGCTTTGCATAGTTAATTTTTTTTGTGATAAAATTAAGAAAAACACACATATCTTTCTTGAGATGTATTCTGAGAGTTCTGTTAGCATATATGCATATGCTTGATAAACGGTGATAAGAAATTTTTCCAAAATGTTTCAAGAAAGGATAGCATTTTAGAATGTCGTCATACAGATCATTACAAAAATGTTATAGGACACTAAACTTTTATTACAGATTCTAATTGTTTCATGGCTACATATTTTGCGTAATTAAACATCTATAAATAAAATTGATATTCCACAAAATTGATCCCAATCACTTTTACTCTGATGACTAGGATTGTTAGAAAGGACAGCAACGATGATATGAAGGGCTGGGGACGACATTCTAGTTCTAGTTCGTTATAATGCGAAACTTTTATAGTCACATGTTTCCTGAAGCTATTATTCTGCTAGATGAAGGTCGTTTCAGTGATCACATTAAATTAAATAGCAGCCGCTAAT
This sequence comes from Hydractinia echinata, assembly GCA_030067915.1. Taxonomy (NCBI): domain Eukaryota; kingdom Metazoa; phylum Cnidaria; class Hydrozoa; order Anthoathecata; family Hydractiniidae; genus Hydractinia; species Hydractinia echinata. The sequence continues at coordinate 60,138 of JASGCC010000276.1, forward strand.
TATTAACAAATTAAGGGGAAAAAACCGTTACGAATTTTCCGAAGTTAAAGTAACTCACATGTCGTTTTTCCTGGAGATTTTGCCAAAAAACAATTTTTCTTCACTCCACAGAACGCAGTAATAAAAAAAAGATTTCCACTGTATCTGGATATAACACTGAATCCGTCGACTTTCCACTGAAATTAAAGAAACATAGCCAATTAATGATGGGTCAATCACATAAGTTTCACCCACAAAACAATAAGATTATAAATATCAGAACGCCGAATAAATACCATTAACATTATCTTTAGCATTATCAATACATAAAGGGAATGACAGGAAAATAACAATGTTTGAAAGAATGTTAGAAGAACTAACATTCTTTCAAATAATACTCTTAACTATAAAATTCCCAAATAAATACTACGATCGCAGACAAAATCAATGTAATAACTTCGAACATTCTCCGTCCCCCAACTCTTGATGCCGGGAAGATGTCGGTTTGGTTCAAATAATTGGCACAGCACAACGAGGAATATATAATATTATATGAAATTGTTTACACAGGATGGCCTCTTCAGTTCCTATTGGTACTGCTTCAACGAGAATCATACGAAGGGGGTCCTAGTGCAATTAAAGCTCCCATTTGAGCTAAGAAAGTAATCGCTCATCTATATCAATCCTGTTCTCATGCTGAACGCTAAGCAGAAAGAATAAATTCACACTTTTATAATCATTGGCATGACTCGGCCAGTGTTTGAACCCAAGACCTCCTGCATTGGAAGCAAACGCTTTACCACAAGGTTTCCGGTCCATTATCAGAGATTTTGACATAATATCAGTCCTTTCAGTTTTTTTGTTACACTTTGCCTACGATTGTAGTCCTCACCGGAAAAAAATCACCCGCTTGTCGCAACAACAAAGTAAATAAAGGTGTATCGCATTTGCTGCTTTGTTGTACGACTATAAAATCCCCGGATACAAACAACAAGTATTAATAAAGACATTCGTAAAAAAAGAAAAAAGAAAAAGAAAGTGAAACCATTTTGTTTTTTATTTATCCAATATCAGTAAAATGTGAAATCGTCATAGACACAAAGAAAGGACTGCTTACACGGAATCTCAATACTCCTTTGCTCTGTTCCACAGAATATGTTAGCGACATGTCATTGCGTCGTGAAAAGTCTTTCCACCCATCCATTGCCCATTTTTTAATTGTGTATTTAGGCTGTGTGCGGTTACACCAAACTACCGGCGAGGGAAAAATTCTATTCATTGACAATTCTGGTGTAATTAGACCCATGCATTTTCCAATACAGCCACAACCTGAAAATATGAATATAATATTTTATTTAGGAGTTTAGTTGAATGTTTCAGAGTTGCAAACACATATTTCTATTCAACTGTATTTTTGATTCAAAAAAATTTATTTCTATTTTTTTATACTTACTGTGTGTTGTTTTTATTACCAAGGAAAAAAACGCATTAATTTGTACATAAATTTATTATTCATACGAAAAACAAAATGATGCCCTTTCATGTCTCCCCTAACTTTAGTTTAGCGAAAGCGCAATATAGAGAGGATGTGTATATTGATGTAATTTTACCTCCCAAATTGTTAGCACTGGATAAGTGGCAAGCAGGTAACTCTGTATGCACGCTATAAAACGTCGTTCCTGGTGAGCAGACACATGTGATCGTATCTACTGTCTTTGCAAAATGTGTTGCGCCATATGTCTTACAAATATCAGATTGGCTTGTTTTAAAGACGACTTTGTCAGGCTCAGATCGTTGTCGTATTATTTCGTGCGGTAGAACAATTGACACTTCTAAAGAGGTAAATAAGAAACAATAGAAATGATCATGATTTTGTTTGGCCTTGTGTCTACATACTTTCTTAACTGTTTTTGCATTGTTTATTCCTTTTGGCAAAAGAACTTTTCGTGCCTAAGGCAGTGTAAATGACGAAAAAACAAACTTATGTTCTTATAGTTAAACTTCGCCATTACGTCTTAGCATTAATTGACATTAATTAATTGACACTTTTAGTAATTAATTAATGATTAGTTTAATAGCTCAAACTTTACCTGTGTAAAAACAAGGAAGAATAAAGACAAACAAGTTGGATCTTTTCTAATCTAGAATATTATTATAGAGTGAAAAAAGCCGTTCTTACGTTTTGTTACAGTTGGTGATTTTGCCAAAAAACAGTGCTTTTTCACTCCACAGAACGTAGTGATAAAAAATAGATTTCCACTGTAGCTTGATATAACACTGAAACCGTCAACTTTCCACTAAAATTCAAGATAAAAATCGTTTGTTGAGAAAACTTACTCTCTTCAGAGGTTCTGTTAAATTGTTTTTAAGACAAGGAAAATAACATTCTGAAAAAGGAAAAATATAAATTAGTGAAATGACGGTTAAGATGGCTACATTTTTGCTTTGTTTTCTTACCAATAAAGTAAACGTTTTACATAACAACATGCAATATTTTCATAACCTTATAATTTACTATAGTTTACTTACTCGAAATCTTAAAACTCCTTTATCATTCTCTACAGAATATGTGATTGACATATCATCAGCTCTTAAAAAGTTCTTCCATCCACTATTTGACCACTTTTTAATTGTATACCTTGGCTTAGTCTGGTTACACCACACTACCGGTTTGGAAAATAGTCTATTCATCGACAGTTCTGCTGTGATAAGAGACATACATTTTCCAACGCAACCACACCCTGAGAATATAAAATCAAGAGTTTTAGCAAAAAAATGCTGGGAATATCTCATGTTAAAACAGAAGAAACAAAGAGCATATTTATGCTACTATCTACACTGCTACTGATTATATTTTGTATATTATAATGTCAATTCTCATCAGCTGGAAAAATAAAATAACCCTAAGTTGTGAGAAATGCACTGAATTCGTGGAAAAAATTACTAAAACACTCCAAAAATATGGTAAGAAAAAAGAGCTACCAGTGTAACATTAGTCAATTTTAACCTGACCTTATGGATGTTACATAATACTTTTTCACGACTACATTGAACAGTTTACAGCTAAAAATCTCAGATCTCTCAACTATCCTTCTACAAAACTAACACTTTCTTACTGTGTGTGCTAAAATAACAAACGAAAGCAGAAGTCAGGTAAAGCTTAGTTACCTAAGTTGTTAGCACTGGATGAGTGACAAGCAGGTAACTCAGTATACACGCTATAAAATGTCGTCCCAGGTGAGCAGGCACATGTGATTGTATCTTCTGTCTTCGCAAAATATGTTGCACCGTATTTCGTACAGATACCAGTTTGGTTTGTTTTAAAAATTATCTTATCAGATTCAGATCTAGGTCGTATTACTTCGTACTTTAAACCAGCTGATAATTTTAGCATCATAAACAACAAGAGTAAAACAGCATCCATGGTTAGCTTAGCTGCGTGTTTTACATTCATATATAAACTAACAGTTTATGTCCGTGTTGAAACCTTTTAGGGAAATCCTTACCGCTAGACTTCCTTCCTTCGTCATAGCAACGAGAATTTTTTTTAAATACATAACGATATTAAAGAACCACAGTAACTAATTTAGTACTTGACGATGTAATTAAAACTAATCTACTATCTTTTCTTGACGAAATATTTGTGGACGATGTAGAAAATTTCAAAGTATGTCTCCATAAATATTTAGGAACACACTTTGAATTATTATACACACATTTTGAACTGATGAAATGTAACTTTTTAATGTACATAATTTTCATAGTCACAGCTGCCTTAGGAGTTTTTGTTTATTTAGATTAACTGCTTTCATCGATTTTGTAACCGACATCAGCAAAGCCCGAATTCTAAATGTTTTCACAGTTCGTAATCAGGGTTTTGCTGTACTGTAGCATGTTGCTGTTCCCATAATGCGTTTTATGTGCTGTTTACTTTGATACTTATCAGCAAAGTAGCTTTGCATTCTACTAATTGTATAATACGTTGTATAATACGTGCTAATTTATGCTTTCATTACGATTTAGTTTATTAGTATTCAGTAAAACATATTGCCAAAGTTCTGGTAATTTTCTGATAAAAATAGATAGAGACTTGAAATCTCTAATTTTTCTTAGATATTGCAATATAATAGTAGATACTAATATTGCGATATAAAAAAGCTACTACCATGTTGTTTCAACACAATTGGTCTCTTTTACTGGTTACTGATAGCTTTTGTGTATCAACTTAAAGGTGGGGGAAAGAAGGAGCGTTTTTCATTTTCTTGAATTCTTGGGGTGTTGTGAAAACCAGGTGTTGCAGGGAAGGAGTTGGTGGATATTAATGTCGGTTCGACGTTTATGGGAAAAATTCTCAATTTTGTAAAACATCTCTAATAAATGTTTTCAAAATATCAAAAAATGTTTATTTCGTTTTATTTCACTCCTTATTAAATTTCAGGTTGTGAAAGGGAAACAAATAGAATTTAAAAATAAAAAAAAAGATTTTCCACAATTTTCAAATGTTTTTTTAAAACGCATTCATCCAACAGATCTGTCCAAAGATTTATTTAGTAACAAGCTTGTAAAAACTATCTTTACGCAATGAAACCTTTCCTAAATTTCTCCCGTAGAGATCCTAAGAGATTATTTACGTGCATTGTTTTATTCAACCCACTTAATTTTGTAGGCATAGCACTTAAAGTTTAAAAACTTATGAAATGGGAACCTATCGAATTCGTCTAACAGGTCAATATTTCTTAAAAATATTCCTTAAAGAAGTAGGACAATCCTATCTTTTATTTGTAGGAGTTTCGAAAAGTAAAAGAAACCATGGAAGACCGAGCTAAGCCTTTTGTCCTTGTTTCTAATATTGCTTCAAACTATCAATAAACCGTCAGAAAGATTGACTTTTTAAAAAATAGGACCAATATTACTTGCTAACAAATTACCTGCTTACATCAAGATCTTTGTTTTCTAGCCTCTGAATTTAATTCGTACACTGGCAGGCATAGATAAACAGCAAAACGCAACTGGCACTTAATGTGTGTCGTCGCCATTTTGCTACAAAGAAGATAATTTTGGAGAATCAGTGTTTATGTATAAATAAGCAGTAAAATTCGACCTGAAAACAGTAATGCCTTTTTAAATTTTTTGGTTTGTCTGAGGTGAGTTCAACAAGCAGAAATTTTTATTTTGGGTTTATTGGGTCTTTCTGAGTTTACTTTTCCCCGTGACACTCAACCTGGCTGAGTCCAACCTGGCTAAGTTCCACAGCTCACGAAAGTTTTCTTGTATTTAAAATACGAAGTAGAAGTTCATATCCTGTGTTCTATTTACCCAAAAGCTTTCAGTGTTGTGTCAAGCGTGTTTATTTAGGTGTGCAACTTCACCTCAAAGTTTCTTCCTTGCAAATTTAACACAAGCAAGTATATTTTCTGATTATTTTCAAAGGAAGTTAGATGTCTGATTTTTTACTTCGAATTGAAGAGATTGCTTACCAAAATCTCTTCCACCGCATCCTTGTCCTTTTCGAAAGAAAAGAAGGACTAATGAAAAAACTTTTTTTCACTCAGATTTTTCGCATGCACGTGACCTCCAGGGCTTTGATGACCTATCTGTCTATAAGCTGATTGATGTTTGTTGAATTTTCTATTCTCCCTAGATGCAACCAAAGAATAGGAGGAAAAATTGAACAAACAAGAACTTTGACAAAAGTTCAGGAACATGCTTTGAACAAATTAAAGATGAACTCCTTTTTGTGCATGAGAGCAACAATATTCTTTTTAACAAAAAATGGAGATAGTTGCAATCGATCCAAGCGGGAAAACATTAAATTGTTATGATAAATTTTTTATTAACCATTTTTTCGTGAATATATTTCTAAAAATATTAAGAACACGTTTAATACATTTTCGGACTTTATTTTAAAAGTTGATACTTTATTAAAACGAAATCTTTCATCTCAAATTAATAAATTATAAATAAAAAATAATACATAAAATAATACACATACTTCCATTATCATATTTAGTCTTGTTATCAAAAGTTGTCATCTACTTCAAAAAACATCGAATTATACAATAAAAACTATTCAGCTTTGTATAATACACGTTTCCTATAAGCATGGAGTATATAATCATATTCAGACTGAGATTCCGCCCAATTTAAACACAGTATAAGCAAAATGAAAGTTAGATCTTATCAATGAAAAAAATACTTACAAAAGAAGAGGAAAAGAAGATAGAAGATCGAATGTATTTTTAAACAAATATAGATATACGTCAAAATGAGAAGTAAAAATATAATAAATGAAAATTAAGTTACATCTAAAAACTACTGAAATTTAGAAAACGGTTAAGTAAAATTAAAATGCGAGGTCTACGAATAATAAGTCTACCACAAGCTTGAAAAGAAACTCAAAAATGATGCGTATTGAAGCTGACCTCAAAGTACATTATGCTTATAAAATAAAGCCAAAAACCAAAGCCGAACCTACTTAATTTAGTTCAATAATTGTAATGCACTTAACGAAACTCTTCCCATCTTTTATAGAAATCAATGACAATAATATGATGCCAAATGACATTAAGCAATTCTTGCTAGAAACAGCAAAGGTTACCATTTTTTTAAATTTTATTCTTCTATTATTTTTTCCTGGCTTCTACATATTTTTTTAATTGCATACATAACGAAATAATTTGTGTAAAATATTTACAAAACAAACAACCAAAAAAAAATCAATATACTCTACTATTTTTACACAGTGCATTTTCGCATAAAAACTCTTAAAACGCAACTCCGAAAGACGCCATTTGTCAAGGCTATTAAAATGCCTATATGAAAAAAAATAATAAATTTTGTTTCCCAATAGTGTTCAACTCCGCCAACGTTGCGACAGCAGGCGAAAAATTATGGATAATTCAAAAATTTTTAAATAATGCTGCAGAGAATAAGGGTTAAAAGTTCACATTTTTCTAGAAATCAGTTTATTACACATAATTAGTCCTTGACCCTTGAAAAAATCCACAGGTATCCGCCCATCGTTACTGGCAGCCGCCATCTTTGGTCACACACGGAAAGTCATGTTTCATAATGTAGATTAAATAGTACAAGATGTAATTACAGAAATTAAATGTCAAATTCTCATATTTAATTTTAATTTCGTCAGTGGGTATTAAATGAGTCCCTCCTCTCACTGTCATACTTTCCCTTCATTTTGTTTGATCTGCTTCCGTCATTTCGTAATCGATGTATGCTAAATTTTGAAATGCGGGCGGAACTTTTTCTGTTTCTTTACAGGGAGTATCTTTACGCTTCTTTTTCATCCTATGCAAATAAATAAATATAACAAATTCACAGTAATCTCTAAGAAGAAAAGAAAAGAAAACATCTCATAAGTTCTTACAGTCTTACTCTCAAATAAGTTAACTTCAAAACGCTCACAACACTTATTAGTTGAGCAAAGAAAACATTCGTTTAACAAATAACAAAAGCTGGAAATGTAACCTTAACCCTAATCGTGCTGGGATTGGTATGTTTAACTTTTTTCCATAACTTTTTATCTGGTTATAGTTACACTTTGATACTTTGTGACTTTTCCTAACTTTTATTTAGCCTTAATTTTCCGTTAAAATAAATATGCTAAAGTGTTGCCATGGCAATCATTTTTTGAGTTGAGTTAAATTTTTAAAAAATTGTTACATTTGATATTCTTTTTAAGCTTCAGGACTTGTTAATGTATATTGCTACATTTTTTTTGTTTATTACATTAGTGTGACTAAATACAAAACAGTTATACAAACATTTTGCAAATCTCAATGTCGTCAACTAAATCTTGATGTCGTTATTAGCAAAAATTATTGCATCAGCAATTTTTTTGAACAAGTTATTCCTGAGGCCTGGGCCTCACTTGTGAGAAGTTTGATGTCTATTAAACAACAAATTTAAAACTTACAGAAGGTGAAGAATTATTTTTGAACTCTCTTATAAATGCATATCAGGCAAATAAAATGTATTTTCTTTAAAAGTTTCGAAATTAAGTTGTTTTGAAGCGAAAAATAAAATTTATGAAACGTCACGTTTTATTTTAAACGACAGATGGAACAGAACATGTACGAGTTTGACGAATTTGACACATGAATTCGTCTAATTGACGAATTTGACACATGAATTCGTCTAATTATTTAACAGAATTATTTTCAGCGAGAATTAATTTTGGAAATTTTGCGAGCTTTTGTTGAATTTACTAAAATTGTTGCATGTAAAAGTTATGGCAAATCTCTCTATTTGCAAAATTCGCAAAAATTAACTCTCGTAAAAATGTTATTTTATCTTTTTTTAAATACAATTTGCATTAATTTTCTGATTGACGTAGCATTCGTAGTAAATATGTGGATTTTGGCTTTATCAGTCTTTGTTTTATGTCTCCTGCACATGAAAAACAATTTAAATTTAACAAAAAAGATTATCAAATTCATTTTTCACGGAAATTTAATTCCCGCGTGATATTAAGATTTCAAAACTTTGCGAAAATAAGTTCTCGCGAGAATTTATTCCCTCAAGGTATACATTTAACAAGGTGATTCCTCCTTCCAAAGCAAATTGCAATCAGAAATTCCGATGTCAATACCACAAGAGTCTGAAAAGAAGATAATACCAGAAATAAATTGCCATTGCAATGATTATAATAGCCAGTGGCACCAATGATGCAATCAACGCTATTTTCAATGTATTCGATGACTTGCTTTCGTCACCTATATTAAAAAAAGTGGATTAGAAACGGATTTCATGTCATAGACAAAAGTTTTGTTGACCTAACAAATAGACGTACCTGTATAACAATCCTTATTGCTAGGACTTCCTTCTTCGTCTGTTTTTCCACTGTCGTCGCACGGTAAACAATGTTTTGAACCTTGTGAGGGTTGATAGTATCCTCGCATGCATTTCTTGCATTTGCCAGCAGAATCACCGTACCAACCAGCTCGACATTGAACTAGATCGAACGAAATCATTATTTACTAGAACTAATATTACAGATAAAAATACTTTCCGTTACGAAACAATCATTAAAATGTTTATTTTCATGCAACGTTGAAGCACACGAAGGTATCGAAGTTCTAGAACAATGGTCGTGCTGATGTTATCAACAACTAGTATATTTTCGTTGTACGAAATCAACCAAGAAATAGACTATGTAACTACTTGTGGCAGAAAATGTCGAAATTAGTTGTCTTGTTTTAATTTTTTTAGTCTATGGCTGTAGTTCTACACTTTACATTACCTAATATACAAAAATTTGCATTAATAACGAGTTGCGGTAAAAAAAAAATAGTCTTACCACAAAGAAAACCATTTTTATGCAATTCATAACCAGGTAAGCAAATGTTAAGCTTTAAGTTGTATGTCAGACTATTGTTATCAAGCTTGAAAGTGGTTTTATCCAGAGTAACTTCTGATTGATTTTTCAACATCAGAATAACCAAGGATGCAGCTGAGTTGGCCAGGTTCTGTCGAGAATCAGATGACATCTGCAGCAACTTTAAAAAGGAATGATTTTTCATGTCCATGATACTTTGGATTGTAAACAATACTTTTAAGTTTTCAATACCATGCTCTAATTTTGCATCGATTTTTTGCCCTTCAGACATTCTGAGTTTCTCCATAAGTGGATTAATATGTTGCATTTTAATATGCTTTAAAGAGATGGGTGCATTCTCAATGCTAGCCTTCGTTATTTCAATGCTCATACTGAGAATCTGTCTAGCAAAGATTGTTTTTAGCACATCTAGTCTTGCTTTTCGACTTATAGACTCCCCATACGTATTATTAGCTTTGCAATAATAGTAGCCAGAGCGTTGTACTGAAAGGTTTTCGACATATAAAGTAGAACTATTATTTGGTAGAAGAACTTCTGAGCTCGCTGAATCATAACCGTGATGAAACCAATATATGTCAGCTTTAGGTGAACTTGTAACATTGCATATAAAAATTTCATCAGTAGTATTACTCCTGGGAAGATGGGTTATAACATCTTTCATCTCTGATGCAAATATTGGAGGTTGATAAACATTAAGATGGATTCCTTTAGAGGATATTGAACCAGTCAAAGATGAAACAACGCATGTGTAAACACCACTATCTTTCAATGATGTTGTCAGTTGGAAAGTGTCGTTCACTTCACCGTCAATAAATCGACCATGCAACTTCCAATTATACTTCACAGGTAGAACACTTTTTACATCTCCACATGGTAATGTAACAATTGCACCAGACTCTACACTAACTTTGTCTTCGATTTTATCCGTGTTAATAAATTCAGGCTCCGGAGTACAGTGTAAACTCATCTTGCGAATAGTTGTTAAACGTTTTAATAAATCTTGAGCACGTGTTAATAAAGTATTTAAAGAGTTACTTGCATATACATCTGTAAACTTAAATTTGAAGATAACTACGTCGTCAAGGTACATTATTCTTGATGTACTTAAAACTGTAGGCAAAACCAGCAAAGTGTCAAAAGCACTCTCTACACAGTCAAAAAAGTTGAAGCAGACCGAGAAATTATTTTGTGAAGTGTAAATTTCTGATGACTCCTTCCATTGGTTTAAAACGTTAAATAAGGTTGTTCTGTTTGAGTATGTATCCACTTCAACTTGGAGGGATGAAAAAAGGGCATCTAACTTTGGGGAGACTTGGTTGGTCGTTTTATTTTTTCCATAAAGGTCTGATAAAGATCTGTTTACGTAAGAATTTAATTCCAAGGCTTGCTTTGTTATATTCACTAAACTTTGAGTTGTATGTTGTAAGAACGAAGTTGTTCGTTTGAACGTCATACAGGCTAGTTGAACTGTTGAAGCATTAAGGTTTTCATCCACGTACCACGATTCAAATGAGTGGTCTTCTTCTAAAACATTTCTGTTAACAGATCTTCGTATCCTGTTTGTGTCACATAACGTGGAGTAAACGATTTTTTTTGCAGCAGCTTGGAAGGACAAATCTGGATCATTAAAGGTGAAGACAAACGGAATAATTTTGCTCCTTTTGTTGGAGAGAATGTAAACATTAGAATTGATTTGAACATTGTCAACAAACGGTACCGTTCCTTCAAAATTCAAACTCTTGATTTGAAACAAGTTCTCAATTTTATCTTCAACGTTGTACTTATTTAGTAAACAGATGTCTCTCGAAATAAGATTTTGAACGTTTTTATCGCTTTCGTTAGCAAACAAAGATTCCTGTTCTGCATTTTTAAACAAGCCGTGTATTCGATTATATTCATGTTGCACAAACTCTTTTCGTTTCTTTAGTCTTTGCATATCTATAAAGGAGTTTGCAACGTTTTCTTTTTGCATATTAATGAGTTCATATAGATCTGTGAAGACTTTAGGTAGCGTTGCCACACTTTTCAAAAACAACGATCTTTTGTTTTGACAGTTAGAATTTTGGACTGAGCAACTTGCATTTTCAGTTTTAGCAGCACATTTATTTAACTTGCAGAGACATTCCTTTGGTTCACTGTATCCACTTTTAACGTTTTGTTCAAGATAGTAACACGTCGAAACTGGACGAAGAACTGTTTGTACCTGTAGTCGTTTTCGAGTACATGGGACTTGATGACTCACTGATTTCTTGATGACTTCGTAGGATTCGTCGCATGATGAAAACAGCCCTGCTATGGCTCCAACTATCCCTAAAAAATAAAACCACTGTACCTTTGTATATGTTTAGCACTTAAAGTAACCTTCAAAATAATGAATATGTTTTAATTGTTGCCGGCCAAAGTTTAGAGTAATTTGTTTTTCTTAATACCAAGAATTAACTTAAAGTATGGCTGTCTTGTTGTCATACAACTTTAGTAATTTTAGAAACAACCACGAGTAGATATAAAACATTCAAGTTAAAGGTATGCCAGTTTTTGGTCCTTACATTACCTCGCTGAAAGAATTTTTTTTTGTTCATCCAAAGTTAAAGGCTGGAAAACAGAACTTAATGGGAAATTACCTCCCAGAAATGATCCAAGTGCTGTACCAATCCCTGGAATAATGCTTCCAATGAGTGCGCCTACTGTGCTTGCTCTTTGTACAGTCCCCATATATTCTTTCATTTGCTGACTGCGATAATTGGTCATGGCTGGATCTTCCTCACAGTCACCGGTGTATACTGGTATAAAGAAATATTTTGTCAGGTCGCACATGGTGTCGAAGGGGACTAACAGGCTTGACTTGATTTCTTCTGTCTTCTGGTCACATTTCAAAATCTTTATAGGCAGGGTTACTTGGTCTTGACAAACTTTACATTCTGGCATTGCTATGCATTCCATATTACACGTTTTTAAGGTGCATACTGTACTTAGATTCTTTTCTATAAATATTGCTCCCAATTCATAAGACTTCATCCTCATTTGATTATTATTTAACTCAATAACATTTTGTTTATATTTTGTTTCTGCTTCGCGAAAATTGCTGCTAGCATTCTCGATTTCCTTGCTGATGATTTGACGCTTCTTAGTCATGTCCTTATACTTTTTCAGCATTTCCTTTTTTCGATACTTCACTGCACTTAATCTAAGTTTTGTGTTTGATGAAGTTGAGATGTAAAAATATTGCATTTTATCATGTAAATTGTTTGAGCTAGCTTCTGAGAACCCACTTATTGTAGATATCAATTCATTCCATGATGTTTTTTTAATTTCTTTTTCGTTTTTAATCGTAAAGTTAAAATTTTTCGTAAGTGAAACTTCCAATTGAAAATAGATCTTGGACTCTGTCATATACATCTTCGTGAAATGTGTTTTGTCAAAAAGGGATATTAAAACATCCAATTCTCCTGAAATTTTATCTTCATTTTTGCTTATTTTCAAGTTAAACCTTCCGTCTTTAAAGACTTGAATTCTTTTTGAAAGACTATGATTTGTGGTAAATTCACCTTGTATGGTAATGTCATCACCAGATGAATCAATTGGATAGCTTATGCTCGAATATAGATTTTTCAAACACAGGGAATAGACACAAATATCGCCTGTGTATGTCAACATCCAACCTTTATCATCAATCAAAGTTGATGGCTGCTTTTCTGGAATTACTCTTAACACTTTCTCTTTGTTTAATAATACCTCTAAAAGGCGGCAACTACTGACGATACTTAACTCATTTTTATTGTTTTGAAAATATTCTGTCATCGATTGTATAAGAGATCTCATGTCATAAAATGCAAGTTTTAAATCTCTTATAATGATGGTTGCATTTTGAATATCAACATGAACTTTACTCAATACTTCCGTCGCCTCATCCAGCTGCATGAAAAACTTTGACTGTCGTTTACTCACTATTTCTCGCTCTTTTGGATAGCCACCCGCCAGTAAATTTTCAAGGTTACCAATTGCTCTTCTGATAAATGGCTTTGTTCGAAGAAGTAGTCGAATTTGGTTTAGATTTTTTATTCCTCTAAGGACACCACCATTTGCATTAAATGGGACCTTAAAACGAGTGTTGCTTTTGGGTATGAATCGAATAGCTGATGTGCTATATACAAAATGTGTTTCTCTAATTTCCACATCAGAAGCTATTTGGCCGGCTAAAAAACGCACAATAATGAAATACAATATATTATCAATATATCAAGTGTTTAATATGAACGATCAATCAAATATTACAGTATGAACTAACACTAAGATTTTGTAGTTAAATACAGAATTTTTTTTTTTGCTAATGAAAGGATTCCGCAACAGAAATGTTACTGCGCCAATGATACAAATAAGACGATCTTACCCGTAAATGACAAATTTGCTTTGCTCCATATATTGTCACATTTAATGATCAACTTATTACCAAGAAATTTTGCAGTTACTTTTAAACTGGTGTTACCAACAAACTCCATCTCAGAGCGTGATGAAAAGCCTTTAACCATGATCTAAGAATACAAAAAAAGTTTAATAAGGCCAAAATGTTTGACTCAAAGCTCCTTAATTCTAACTTACCTTAGTTGCATCCTGACTGCTATATTCTCCATTCAATGATAGACTTCCAGAGAATGATTTGAAATAATACTTTGCGTTTCCAACAACCTTAGTCTGATGTCTTTCACAGGGATCTGTTCCTGTTGAGCAGTTGGTTGGGTTGAATACAAATGAGGATATTGAGACTTTATTTAGACCAAATCCAACAAAGTCTTTGGTGTAATCAATTTCTTCTTTAAATGTGATGTAAGATAGGTTGCCATTAAGGTCGAGCATAAAGCAAGGTTTATTTCCATTATTAATGGTGTGCGTTGAGGCCATTATATTCAAATCAAATGATGTCTCAGGCGAATATGAATAATATACGTGATTTTCAGTTGGTAATATATCATTTGAAACACACAATGTTTTTTTGTTGGTTCCGTTGATAATTTCTGCAAAAAAGTTAGTCTTTTCGTATACCATTGCGTTTTTGTGAAGGGATATACCAAACCAAAAAGGCAAAGTTGTAGAAAATTGATGAGAAAAGATGATTGGAAAATATTTATTCTTTATCATGTAATCAATAGATATTTTACTATAATCAAAGGAATCGCAGTTGTTTGCACATTTTCCAAGCTCATGTGAATTGAAATATGCTGTTGTGATATTCGAGGTGCTAAGCAATCCCTTTGCCTTATATCTTCGCAAAAAATCTTTGATTCCGACCATTGAGAAGGGTAATTTTAAATCCCCCCTAATCAATGATACATAACCATCCGTGCTGTCTGACTGCCAGTTGCATGTCGATGACATCTCGATGGAACCAACCATAGAATTCTTGAAACACTCTCGCGTATATAAATCAATTGGAACATTGGCAATCTGTCCTTTTTCTTTTTCAAACACACGTATTGTGCTCTCTGGTGGAATTTCATATTCGGCCGCACTTTCACCTTGGATAGTGTATGAAATTTTAAATATACCAACTCTGGAAGGCGTAACCAAAAATTTGGAAGACTTCTCAGGGTGTGTGATTTCTACGATATCTGGTAAGAACTTAAGAGCACCATCACTGTTCATTAATTTAATAGAGATACTTTTAGATGGACTTGCAAATACAACGAACTCTTTTGACTTTACATCTTTACTTAGCAACGGAGATATGGATATCCTAACAACACCGACTGAGCATGTTCTTCCAATATATCCATATATAAAATCTCTGTAAAATTTGTAAAACAACTTATTGTCTTTTTTCTATGATAACAGATGACAATGGGTTAGTGACATGAAAATGTACCCAAAAAGAGTAAATGTCATATTTGAGTATGTTTTTCCATTCTATATTTTAAAACAATAGTAAAAGTATTGAAATTGATTTATTTCAGCCAATTTAAAAATATATATACTTTTTGGATTTTGACAACCTCAATAAATTGAATGAATGCTGAAGGTGAGCATAATTTTTTCAAAAAAAAATTACCGCAAAATATTGCTAAATATATTTTAGAAAAAGTCAGAAAATTTCAGTGCCATATCATAATCCTATAAAAAGTTATGCAACAAAAACTGGTAGGGGGGACCATTTGGTCCCCCCCCAGTTGGAATAGGGTTAAACCTATTGTAAAAATTTATTTAAAAATTTGAAGCAAAACAAGAAAAAAACAGCCATATAATTAGAAGTTTGTAATACATCATTCCTGTTTTAGGTATGCAGTTACTTAATTGCTATTGGTATGCTAATGCAAGCATATACACATTACACTGAACGAGAATATCTTTAATACACGCACATCTACCACACAGTATATATACATCGTACAAAGTTTGGTCATATTGGTGCATGATAATTTGTAGCTGAGCTGTACATATTTATATTTTAAATAAAAGATATATTTTTATGACATTTAATTACAAACCTGCAGCTAAACCCATAGTAACAAAGACAGTCAGCCGGCTTTTTGTTATTTTGCAGAATAAATTCCTATGAAATCAATATAGAAAGTGTTGCGGAGAGGTTGCCAAGGCAAAGGCATTAAGCATCACGGCAAGGAAAGGGCACGGCAAATGCAGGCAAGGACACAGGAAGAGGAATCAGCAAGGCAGGAGTAGGCAAGGCATAGGAGGCACAGGCAAGGGCAGAGTAGGCAGGCACCAGGAAAGGCATAGGAAGGGTAAGGGTATTATTAAGCACGGCAAGGTAAGGGCAGGACAAAGGCAGGCAAGGAAACAGGAAGAGGAAACAGCAAGGCAGGGGTAAGCAAGGCATGGGAGACACAGGCAAGGCCATAGTAGGCAGGCACCAGAAAAGGCATAGGAAGGGTAGGCAAATGCAGTGCAAGTAAGGCAAACAGCAAGGCAGGCATGTACCTTAATAGAAACTCTCCCCCCCCCCTACAACTCAAAGATTACGTATACTCAATCTAAGCTATGTACCATATTAGTCCAGGAGCATAGAAAATATTAAGGGGCAAATATTTCGAATTCAACACCTAAAAACAAGATATTAAATTTATTAGTATACAGTGAATCATCTCAGCATAATTTTGGGTCAATACAAGAGCTTAAATAATTGGTCATACTGCCTATCATTTTTGGATAAATTTGAGATTAAAAGTCAACTTGGTTCTAATAAATTTGACAATATTGGTCTTTAATAACTCTAACAACATTAAAAGTCAGGGTACAGAAATGATCAGAGCAGTCAACGAGAAAGGCAAGATTTTTAAGTAAAAAACGCTTTTTATGGTTTCTTGTGCCTACCAGGTTTGTAACACAAAACTTTTTACCACAATTGATAGATCTATATTACAAAAACATGGCATTTTTGTGACCTATAAATGAAAGTGATGAATGTACTCCCTCCATGACTCAAAGATTACCTATGTATTATCATCAATATAGCTATATCATATACTCATGATTACCTGGTTGTTGCGTACAAGATAATTATGTTTTTCCTAGCCCAGGATTTGAACCTGGATCTCTCATTTGCATGAGTGTCATAGCCATTAGACCAGCAGGGCATAAACATATATATATACAAAACTTTACAGTTGAATATTATATACACTTAGGAATTTACAGCACACAGCCTAGTTAATTAACCTTTTGAAAACTGCTGGGTTAAGCCACAAGTAACTGTGTTACCTGGCGTAAAACGCTTGGTGGAACATATAATACAAATTGTAAACTGTGCCCCACATTCAGGTGGAGCGCCTTAGTACAGGCGGCATACAGTATATCGTAAATAGAGTGAGGCACACACAGCATATAAGGTGTTTCGGCTGCAATATATTTTCCAGAAAATAACTGTCCTTCAACTTTAGCTGGAATAAAAACACAATTTACACGTTGCGCCCTGTAATAGCGAAAACATTTAGCCAACCTTTATTTTTCACGAAATGTTCCCGGTGAATTTTCAAAAGTTTATTTTAATCCTATGTAAACGCAAAGTACAGGTAAACCGTGTTGTACATCTACATATAGGCGTAACACTCTTTTTCAAGGAGCACTTATTAGATGTAAACCTTGTCGCACATACGTATAGCCTTGCCAAAAAAGAATCCTAACTTTCATTTAAATAACAACACACAAAAGAGCCTGTTGTCACCATGTGCAGGTAAAACAATCACTCAGCCATTTTATTTTGTGGAAAAGTTTGTATAAAATTTAAAAAATAAAAACACAGTTTATAACTATGTAATTATTGGGACATTATTTGTATACATATTGGGGAATTAAATAAGAAAAATGTATATATATATATTTGAAGATTTTCAATACATGTGACGATTGCACGAGAACAGCTTGTCACAATTTAAAAAGCCTCTGTAACAGAAAATGTAGACGTTGATGTAAAAAGAGGTTATTTAATATAGAAATAATTTCTGTCAAAAAAAACCACTTGTCAGAATTTAAAACGCCTCAGTAATAACAAATGCAGATGTTGAAAAAGTTTCCCGATATATATATTGAAATAATTTCGGTTTCTGTAAGTTGAGCCACTATGCTCAGAGGCAGGGTTAAAAAAAGTTGATTTCCTGACATGCCTACAATATATATAGGTGCAATCGCTCACAAAAATATGGCTCTCCACTGTTAAAAAATGCCTTTTGTGACTGAGCAGCGTAACGATTACAAATATATAACCCACACCAACTTTTATATAAACATTGATCATTAACGGGGACATAACGTACTATCTGCAAAATATATAGCTAGCTACATATTTTCTAATTTAAATGGAACAAGAATTGTGTCCTGCATCAGTGTACAGTTCGGGTCAAGTTACAAAAATGGAAAATATTTCTTTATCTGGATATTATATTTCCTGGTTTAGAAATTATGAGATTTCCCGATCAAGAAATTTTTTCATTTTTCTGAAACTTGTTCTGATTGAACCCAAAAAATGAATGATATATATATAAATATTTATTAATATTTATTAATATTTATTAATATTTATTAATATTTATTAATATTTATTAAAAAACGACTTGTCAGAATTTATATAAACAACAGGTAATAACGAATGTATGTATGTTGAAAAAGTTTCCTGATATATATTGAAATAATTTCTGTTTCTGTAACTTGAGCCGCACTGGTGTATGCTCACCAGCAGGGCTAAAAAAGTTTATTTCCTGATGTGTGTACAATATATAGCTACAATCGTCCACAAAAATATGTCTCTCCATTCTCCCAATGTTAAAAACTTGTCTTTGTGGCTAAGCAACATAAACGATTATACATGACATACCTTTATATAAACATTGATCGTGAGTAAGAACGGAACGTACTATCTGAAAAATATCTGGCTAGCTATATGTTCTTTTGCTGACTTTGCTAAACTTTTTGGTTCTTGGTTTTTGGTTTAAAATTGCCAGAGACAACAAATTTTGTGCACAATTGTAGCTAGAACAAGCTATGTGACGGGACATTTCCCAGAGAGTAGAATTATGTCACACACTGTGTAGTATATGTAAAGCTAGCTAGCTATAGCTAGAAAATCTGTCTGAAAGAATTTTTATATGCTAGCTAGCCAGCTATTTTGCTGATTTTATGCCAGCAAAAATAGCTACTTTTATGCTAGCAATATTGGTAGTTTTATGCCAGCTAAGTAGTTAATTTTATGCTAGCTTTGTAGCTAGTTTTTTTTAGTAGCTTTATAATAGCTAGCTATGTTTGCTCCATTCTATAACCAGCTAAAAGTCTTAAAAAGCTAGCTAGCTATATGCTATCTAAGTTCTGTTATCATTCCAGCTCAGTCGGTAGTTTTATGCTAACTAGCCTTACGTGTGACTGAGAATAAGAAAGGGTTTATTACATGTAAAAAAAGAGTGATATACTAGCTAGCTAAACATACCTTTTCTTCGTTTTCTTGAACATAACAAGCTCTTCCGTCAGTTGCGATATGGCTTAGATTAACGAAAGTTTGAGTTTGAGGCGCTATGTGTCCGAGAAAGGGTCATGTGATGTTAGTAAAAGTGATTTATGTATCACGTGGCTAAAAAGTTTAGGCAGATTTAACCTAAACTGGAAACGGCACCATTTACGCTTGGTACCATATTTAAAAAACAACAAAAGCTCCATCGCCGTGCTAAAAACATGTTGTCTCGCTCACTAGAAAAATGTACTTAAGACTGACCATATGAAATCGCTGGGAGACTGGGCCCCAAAACGACGGATTTTTTATATTTTTGATGTATAGGGGGACGGGGCGCGGAAATCGTATAGAAATCCTATATACTCTCCACCGTGCTTACTTTTTCTTTTATATTTGGCTTATTTAATGAGGAAATGGGCTTCGCTACGCTCCGTGCGCTGGCGCGCACTCCGCTTTGCTCCGCAAAAAAAATCAATCGTGAGTGACACCGGGACGAGAGGGAAACCATGTCGCACATCCGTGTGAAGTGCTTATATAAGTGCGGCCTATAGGCACAATACGCTTTTCAAAAAACCTTATCGCAACGTTTGCTCTAATAAAAAACACAGGAAACAGTCCGTCATTTCCTCGTGCAGCTAATCGTAACACCGGAGTGAGCTTTTAGTACAGATAAACCTGGTCGCACATCCCTGTGTGGAGTACTTACAGCATTACGCCTACTTTTTTCAAAAAAAACTTTATCCTAAGTTTGGTTTCGTGAAATTTGCAAAATTCAATGTCAGTTTAAATAAAAAAACATCCTAAATCCTGTCGTTACATATTAATTGTGTGTAATCGAGGCCGTTTTTTGATGTAATAACCCTCTGGTTTCCAAAATAATGCGAGAAGATTGCAGGAATGCGCTATCATTTTGAACATGCAGACAGAAAATGGCTATTATTAAATTAACGCGCTTCATGCCTAGTAATGTGAAGGGGGTATGGTGAAATAAGCAACGAAAACACAAGCGATTAGTGCAGATTTTATTACCGTTAACTTAATTATACAATTTAAATAAACACCTAGTAGAAACTAACGACTACTTAATTAACGCGCTTATCCAGAAGCGCTTTAATTAAGTAAAATGTTAACTTCCTGGCGTACACAAAATATTACACATATTTCAATACTAATTGCATCATGTTTACTCTTGTTATAAAAAAGGTGTCATCTACTGGAAATCATGTCTTTATGTGATAAAATACTATTTAACCTTGTAAAATACACCTTTTTTACGCAGAAAGTATGTATAAGCAAATCAAGATTGAAGCTCCTTAAAATAAAACATAGGGTAAATATATTTTGTAGCTGAACAAAATAAATATGAAATCTTATTCAGCACAAAATAAAACAAGGAAATTAAAGTATGCATTTAATAATGAATAAAACCAAATCACATGTAAACAAACAACTAAAAATTAATATAATCACAATAAAATTCGTGGTTAACAAATAGTAGGTATAGCGTAATCATAAAAAATAACAAAAATAACAAAATTGAGGCTGGGCACAAAATACACTAGCTAGCTAGCTAGCTTTAAAAGGTGTTTCTTTCTACCCAGCCAAACCTACTTGATATAGTGCAACAATTTACACAGGAAGTTTAAATAATCATAGTAAAAAAGTAGACACCTCCGTAGTTAATGGCGTCAAACTTAATGAAACTTATTTTATCTTTTTGGAAAACCAACAAAAATAATATAATACCAAAAGGTATCAAAACTTTTTCCTTCTAGAAACAGCAAAGGTTAAGATTTCTTTAAATTTAAATTTTCTATCAAATTTTCCTGACTTCTACATAATTTTTGGTATTGCCAGCAGAAATTCTCATCGAAGAAATCAATAGCCTCTGCTATTTTTGCAAAGTACATCTTCGTATCAACCCTTAGACTCCAAGATACAATTGTCGTTACAGAAAATACATGCCAGTCATGTTATAATGTCGTGATATGAAAGAGAATTAAATTTCCTGGCTCTTTTGAAAAAGACAAATTTTCTTTCTAGCAGCGCTCAATTCTGTCAGTGTTGGCAGGGCAGGTGGTCAGAAATCAGGTTTAATGATAAATGTCGGCGAAATATCATGGATATTTTGAATTTTTAAGTGTTAGTATTAAGGTCCACATTTTTCTAGAAATCAGTGTATTAAAATTAAGTGCTCCGTATAATGTAAACCGAATAGTGCTTTGTATAATGCAAACCGAGTAAGTGCTTTGTATAATGCAACCCCAGTGGAATTAGTGTTACACAATTAAATATTAAAAAATACAATTACAGAAATTAAATGTCAAAACCTCCTGTTTCATTATAATTTCGTCGGTTGGTTTTAAGTGATTTTCTTCTCTCAATCGCATCCCTTCCCTTTATTATGCTTGACCTGCTTCTGTCACTTCGTTATCACTGTATGCTAAATTCTGAAATGCAGGCGGAAACTTTTCTGTTTCTTTACAAGGAATATCGACACGTTTCTTTTTTATCCTGTGTTAAAATAAGTAAATATATAACCATCAATAAGAATATTAGAATAATTTACTATGTACAAACACTCCTGTGTATAGGCTTTCAGCAATCTAATTGTTTATTAACAAATACACAGTAACCTCTAAGGAGAAAGAAAAACATCCGATACGTTTTTACAGCCCCACTCTCAAATAAGTTAACCTAAAAACGCTCACAACACATATTAGTATTGAACAATAAAGCATTCGTTTCGCAAATACTTTTATACATGAATTTCTAATTACAACCCTGTGATGCTTCCTTCCATAGTGCAGCCAAAAAGTATAAAAAAGGACATAATACCAAAAGTAAATTGCCAGTGCAATGCATATAATGATCAGCGGTACCAATGACGCAATTAATGCTATTTTTAATGTATTCGACGACTTGCTTTCGTCACCTATATTGAATAAAGTGGATTAGAAAAGGATTTTATGTCATAGACAAAAACGCTAATTAAGAATTTTTTTTTTTAAGTGATAAACAGACATACCTGCTTTACAATCCTTCTTGCTAGGACTTCCTTCTTCGTCTGTTTTTCCACTGTTGTCGCATGGTAAACAATGTTTTGAACCTTGTGAGGGTTGATAGTATCCTCGCATGCATTTCTTGCATTTGCCAGCAGAATCACTGTACCAACCAGCTCGACATTGAACTAGATCGAACGAAATCATTATTTACTAGAACTAATATTACAGATAAAAATACTTTCCGTTACGAAACAATCATTAAAATGTTTATTTTCATGCAACGTTGAAGCACACGAAGGTATCGAAGTTCTAGAACAATGGTCGTGCTGATGTTATCAACAACTAGTATATTTTCGTTGTACGAAATCAACCAAGAAATAGACTATGTAACTACTTGTGGCAGAAAATGTCGAAATTAGTTGTCTTGTTTTAATTTTTTTAGTCTATGGCTGTAGTTCTACACTTTACATTACCTAATATACAAAAATTTGCATTAATAACGAGTTGCGGTAAAAAAAATAGTCTTACCACAAAGAAAACCATTTTTATGCAATTCATAACCAGGTAAGCAAATGTTTAAGCTTTAAGTTGTATGTCAGACTATTGTTATCAAGCTTGAAAGTGGTTTTATCCAGAGATACTTCTGATTGATTTTTCAACATCAGAATAACCAAGGATGCAGCTGAGTTGGCCAGGTTCTGTCGAGACTCAGATGACATCTGCAGCAACTTTGAAAAGGAATGATTTTTCATGTCCATGATACTTTGAATTGTAAACAATACCTTTAAGTTTTCATTACCATGCTCTAATTTTGCATCGATATTTTGCCTTTCAGACATTCTGAGTTTCTCCATAAGTGGATTAATATGTTGCATTTTAATATGCTTTAAAGAAATAGGTGCATTCTCAATGCTAGCCTTCGTTATTTCAATGCTCATACTGAGAATCTGTCTAGCAAAGATTGTTTTTAGCACATCTAGTCTTGCCTTTCGACTTATAGACTCCCCATACGTATTATTAGCTTTGCAATAATAGTAGCCAGAGCGTTGTACTGAAAGGTTTTCGACATATAAAGTAGAGCTATTATTTGGTAGAAAAACTTCTGCGCTCGCTGAATCATAACCGTGATGAAACCAATATATGTCAGCTTTAGGTGAACTTGTAACATTGCATATAAAAATTTCATCAGTAGTATTGCTCCTGGGAAGATGGGTTATAACATCTTTCATCTCTGATGCAAATATTGGATGTTGATAAACATTAAGATGGATTCCTTTAGAGGATATTGAACCAGTCAAAGATGAAACAACGCATGTGTAAACACCACTATCTTTCAATGATGTTGTCAGTTGCAAAGTGTCGTTCACTTCACCGTCAATAAATCGACCATGCAACTTCCAATTATACTTCACAGGTAGAACACTTTTTACATCTCCACATGGTAATGTGACAATTGCACCAGACTTTACACTAACTTTGTCTTGAATTTTATCTGCGTTAATAAATTCAGGCTCCGGTGTACAGTGTAAACTCATCTTGCGAATAATTGTTAAGCGTTTTAACAAATTTTGAGCACGTGTTAATAAATTATTTAAAGAGTTACTTGCATACACATCTGTGAACTTATAATTGAAGATAACTACCTCGTCCAGGTACATTGTTCTTGGTGTACTTAAAATTGTAGGCAAAGCCAGCAAAGTGTCAGAAGCACTCTCTACACAGTCCAAAAAGTTAAAGCAGACCGAGAAGTTATTTTGTGAAGTGTAAATTTCGGATGACTCCTTCCATTGGTTTAAAACGTTAAATAAGGTTGTTCTGTTTGCGTATGTATCCACTTCAACTTGGAGTGATGAAAAAAGGGCATCTAACTTTGGGGAGACTTGGTTAGTCGTTTTATTTTTTCCATAAAGGTCTGATAAAGATCTGTTTACGTAAGAATTTAATTCCAAGGCTTGCTTTGTTATATTCACTAAACTTTGAGTTGTATGTTGTAAGAACGAAGTTGTTCGTTTGAACGTCATGCAGGCTAGTTGAACTGTTGAAGCATTAAGATTTTCATCCACGTACCACGATTTAAATGAGTGGTCTTCTTCTAAAACATTTCTGTTAACAGATCTTCGTCTCCTGTTTGTGTCACATAACGTGGAGTAAACGATTTTTTTTGCAGCAGCTTCGAAGGACAAATCTGGATCATTAAAGGTGAAGACAAACGGAATAATTTTGCTCCTTTTGTTGGAGAGAATGTAAACATTAGAATTGATTTGAACATTGTCAACAAACGGTACCGTTCCTTCAAAATTCAAACTCTTGATTTGAAACAAGTTTTCAATTTTATCTTCAACGTTGTACTTATTTAGTAAACAGATGTCTCTCGAAATAAGATTTTGAACGTTTTTATCGCTTTCGTTAGCGAACAAAGATTCCTGTTCTACATTTTTAAACAAGCCGTGTATTCGATTATATTCATGTTGCACAAACTCTTTTCGTTTCCTTAGTCTTTGCATATCTATAAAGGAGTTTGCCACATTTTCTTTTTGTATATTAATGAGTTCATATAAATCTGTGAAGACTTTAGGTAGGGTTGCCACACTTTTCAAAAACAACGATCTTTTGTGTTGACAGTTAGAATTTTGGACTGAGCAACTTGCATTTTCAGTTTTAGCAGCACATTTATTTAACTTGCAGAGACATTCCTTTGGTTCACTGTATCCACTTTTAACGTTTCGTTCAAGATAATAACACGTCGAAACTGGACGAAGAACTGTTTGTACTTGTAGTCGTTTTCGAGTACATGGGACTTGATGAGTTACTGATTTCTTGATGACTTCGTAGGATTCGTCGCATGAGGAAAACAGACCTGCTATTGCTCCAACTATCCCTAAAAAATAAAACCACTTTACCTTTGTATATGTTTAGCACCTAAAGTAACCTTCAAAATAATAAATATGTTTTAATTGTTGCCGGCCAAAGTTTAGAGTAATTTTTTTTCTTAATACCAGGAATTAACATAAAGTATGGCTGTCTTGTTGTCCTACAACTTCAGTAATTTCAGAAACAACCATGACTAAATATAAAAAATTCAAGTTAAAGGTATGCCAGTTTCTGGTCCTTACATTACCTCGCTTCAAAGAAAAGGATATGGAATTTTAAAAATCAGCCTAACACTGAAAGAAGTAAAATAATATTTTTTTTTGTTCATCCAAAGTTAGGGGTTGGAAAAAAAGAACATAATAGGAATTTACCTCCCACAAATGATCCAAGTGCTGTACCAATCCCTGGAATAATGCTTCCAATGAGTGCACCTACTGTGCTCGCTCTTTGGACAGTCCCCATATATTCTTTCATTTGCTGGCTGCGGTAATTGGTCATGGCTGGATCTTCCTCACAGTCACCGGTGTATACTGGTATAAAGAAATATTTTGTCAGGTCGCACATGGTGTCGAATGGGACGAACAGGCTTGACTTGATTTCTTCTGTCTTCTGGTCACATTTCAAAACTTTTACAGGCAGAGTTACTTCGTCTTGACAAACTTTACATTCCGGCATTGCTATGCATTCCATTTTACACGTTTTTAAGGTGCACACTGTACTTAGATTCTTTTCTATAAATGTTGCTCCCAATTCATAAGACTTCATCCTCATTTGATTATTATTTAATTCAATAACATTTTGTTTATATTTTGTTTCAGCTTCGCGAAAATTGCTGCTAGCATTCTTGATTTCCTTGCTGATGATTTGACGCTTCTTAGTCATTTCCTTATACTTTTTCAGCATTTCCTTTTTTCGATACTTCACTGCACTTAATCTAAGTTTTGTGTTTGAGGAAGTTGAGATGTAAAAATATTGCATTTTATCATGTAAATTGTTTGAGTTAGCTTCTGAGAACCCGCTTATTGTAGATATCAATTCATTCCATGAGGTTTTTTTAATTTCTTTTTCGTTTTTAATCGTAAAGTTAAAATTTTTCGTAAGTGAAACTTGCAATTGAAAATAGATCTTGGACTCTGTGATATACATCTTCGTGAAATGTGTTTTGTCAAAAAGGGATATTAAAACATCCAATTCTCCTGCAAATTTATCTTCATTTTTGCTTATTTTCAAGTTAAACCTTCCGTCTTTAATGACTTGAATTCTTTTTGAAAGACTATGATTTGTGGTAAATTCACCTTGTATGGTAATGTCATCAGCAGACGAATCAGTTGGATAGCTTATGCTCGAATATAGATTTTTCAAACACAGGGAATAGACACAAATATCGCCTGTGTATGCCAACATCCAACCTTTATCATCAATCAAAGTTGATGTTTGTCTTTCTGGTATTACTCTTAACACTTCCTCTTTATTTAATAATACCTCTAAAAGGCGGCAACTACTGACGATATTTAACTCATTTTTATTGTTTTGGAAATATTCTGTCATCGATTGTATAAGAGATCTCATGTCATAAAATGCAAGTTTTAAATCTCTTATAATGATGGTTGCATTTTGAATATCAACATGAACTTTACTCAATACTTCCGTCGCCTCATCCAGCTGCATGAAAAACTTTGACTGTCGTTTACTCACTATTTCTCGCTCTTTTGGATAGCCACCCGCCAGTAAATTTTCAAGGTTACCAATTGCTCTTCTGATAAATGGCTTTGTTCGAAGAAGTAGTCGAATTTGGTTTAGATTTTTTATTCCTCTAAGGACACCACCATTTGCATTAAATGGGACCTTAAAACGAGTGTTGCTTTTGGGTATGAATCGAATAGCTGATGTGCTATATACAAAATGTGTTTCTCTAATTTCCACATCAGAAGCTATTTGGCCGGCTAAAAAACGCACAATAATGAAATACAATATATTATCAATATATCAAGTGTTTAATATGAACGATCAATCAAATATTACAGTATGAACTAACACTAAGATTTTGTAGTTAAATACAGAATTTTTTTTTTGCTAATGAAAGGATTCCGCAACAGAAATGTTACTGCGCCAATGATACAAATAAGACGATCTTACCCGTAAATGACAAATTTGCTTTGCTCCATATATTGTCACATTTAATGATCAACTTATTACCAAGAAATTTTGCAGTTACTTTTAAACTGGTGTTACCAACAAACTCCATCTCAGAGCGTGATGAAAAGCCTTTAACCATGATCTAAGAATACAAAAAAAGTTTAATAAGGCCCAAAATATTTGACTCAAAGCTCCTTAATTCTAACTTACCTTAGTTGCATCCTGACTGCTATATTCTCCATTCAATGATAGACTTCCAGAGAATGATTTGAAATAATACTTTGCGTTTCCAACAACCTTAGTCTGATGTCTTTCACAGGGATCTGTTCCTGTTGAGCAATTGGTTGGGTTGAATACAAATGAGGATATTGAGACTTTATTTAGACCAAATCCAACAAAGTCTTTGGTGTAATCAATTTCTTTTTGGAATGTGATGTAAGATGCGTTGTCATTCAGGTCAAGCATGAAGCAAGGTTTATTTGCATTATTAATGGTGTGTGTTGAGGCCATTATATTCAAATCAAATGATGTCTCAGGCGAATATGAATAATATACGTGATTGTCAGTTGGTAATATATCATTTGAAACACACAATGTGTTTTTGTTGGTTCCGTTGATAATTTCTGCAAAAAAGTTAGTCTTTTCGTATACCATTGCGTTCTTGTGAAGGGATATACCAAACCAAAAAGGCAAAGTTGTAGAAAATTGATGAGAAAAAATGATTGGAAAATATTTATGCTTTATCATGTAATCAATAGATTTTTTACTATAATCAAAGGAATCGCAGTTGTTTGCACATTTTCCAAGCTCATGTGAATTGAAATATGCTATTGTGATATTCGAGGTGCTAAACAATCCCTTTGCCTTATATCTTCGCAAAAAATCTTTTATTCCGACCATTGAGAAGGGTAACTTTAAATTTTTCCTAATCAATGATACAAAACCATCCGTGCTGTCTGACTGCCAGCTGCATGTCGATGAAATCTCGATTGAACCAACTATAAAATTCTTGAAACACTCTCGTGTATATAAATCAATTGGAACATTGACAACCTTCCCTTTTTCTTTTTCAAACACACGTATTGTATTCGCTGGTGGAGTTTCATATTCGGTTGCGCTTTCACCTTGGATAGTGTATGATATTTTAAATATACCAACTCTAGAAGGCGTAACAATAAATTTAGAAGACTTCTCGGGGTGTGTGACTTCTACGATATCTGGTGAGAACTTCAGAGAACCTTCACTGTTCATTAATTTAATAGAGATACTTTTAGATGGCTTTGCAAATACGACAAATTCTTTTGATTTGACGTCTTTACTTAGCAACGGAGATATGGATATCCTAACAACACCGACTGAGCATGTTCTTCCAGTATATCCAGTACCAATGCAGTTACAAAAATAAGCTGATTTTGATGTTTCCGTACACAAACCACCATGTAAGCAGGGATTAGGCTGACATGCTGTCGTAGCTATAAAGAACATAATTAAAAATAACGAACTCATGTGCTTATATAGATACTTGATAAATGAATGATAATTTAAGTATCAAAGACAAGTCACACTTACGAATACATGTAGAATTTGTGTTACTCCATGTCACGTTACCATTTCTCATCACGCATTTTGTTGCACGAGTTCCTTGCATTTGGTAACCTTTTGAACATTTTTGTAGACACACAGAGTTG
The DNA here is from genome assembly GCA_030067915.1 of Hydractinia echinata. Classification (NCBI taxonomy): domain Eukaryota; kingdom Metazoa; phylum Cnidaria; class Hydrozoa; order Anthoathecata; family Hydractiniidae; genus Hydractinia; species Hydractinia echinata. The sequence goes on from JASGCC010000276.1 coordinate 89,115, forward strand.
AATACTTCATTACATGGTAGCAACACTGATCCATATGTAGGTGGCTGTATTTTTGGACACTGTCTTCCTAAAATAACAACAACAAAAATATAGGATTTTTAAAATTTCTTTGCATATATCAGGTGTTATGATATCTTAAATAATAGTTTTTAATAGTTTATACAAAAAGGTTTTATTATCTTACTTTTACATTCTGGTTGATCACCGGACCACGTGGACGATGATAGGCAAGTTCTAGTTTGGGGTCCATTCAGTCTAAAACCAGTGTTGCAAGATATGTTGCATGTTTCATCTGTTACGTATCCAGAACAATTCATTCTTCCAAATACAGGTGGTGATATTGTTTGGCATGGAAAAGCTGTAAAAAAAGAGCATAACCATACAAACTTTCCTACATAGAATGATTATGATCTCTATTAATGCTGCTAAAACTAATTAAAAGTATCAGAAAGTTAAGTGGAAATAGATGTTTTCCTTCATTGTAGCTGAAGAAGAGAACATTCTATTTGCACAAGCCACTTTTGATTAAATTCTAATTAGTTGCGTTTGCAGAATGATCCGTGGAGCTACAATACTTTCTTATATTACCTTTGTGAGAACACATAATATTTATTTAGTTTCTGCCTAACAACATAATGTTTAATATATATAATTTATTTCATTGCATATAAACATGACTTAGGTGTATACACAAAAAGCAATTAATAAAGCTGTTCCCAATTCAGAATATCTCTATCAACACTCTCAGCACAAGTCAACCTTCCGTTAGTTTAGTTTATAGCTACCATTTGATAAACTTCCTATAGCACAGCTTTCTATGAGCATGACCAACTAGCCATAGCTATAAACCACCCACAAATTTATAATGAAATTAAAACTCATACACATAGTGATGTACACGAGCCATTTAACGTCACTTTGTTTGCATAAGAAGGGCGTTTAATCACGTGATTTTTCCAATTTTCCTGATTGACTTAACTACCGCTTGTAAAATAGGATTTAAACAATAGAGGGAAAAAACTATTTGTTGTATTTTATATGTGTCTAGTTTTATGATAAAAGTAGCATTACCATGACATGACGTGTTGTCATCTTTTAATTTGTAACCAGCTCGACATGAACATGTATATGAACCAATGGTATTGTGACAATTTTGCTGACACTTGCTACTCTTCTCAGTACATTCATCGACATCTAAAAAACAAATAATATAGAACAAAATGTTCCTTAAGTTCTCCCACGTTTCCAATGTCGTGAAAAATGAAGCATATTCAGACGTGTAGTTGTTTACCGTCACATCTATGTTTATCTGAGTGCAAACGAAATCCCGTGGCACAGCTACAGAGATAGGAACCATCTGTGTTTGTGCAGTTGTGTTGACACCCTCCTCCATTTGAACATTCGTTCACATCTAAAGACAGTGTATGTTTAAACAGTTGCAAATCAATATTTATACCTTTATTATAAGCAATGGAAAGAACAACAGTGGTCTTTCGAATATTAGATATATATTGACAATTCCATATCCACACATACCTATGCATGTTTTTTTATCCGGCAACAATTTGTATCCAGTGTTGCACGAACATTGATAGCTTCCTGGAATATTCATGCATTTTCCATGCTTGTTATCGCATGGCTTTTGCTCCAAACATTCGTTTATATCAATACATGTTTTCTTATCGCTTGATAAGCGATAACCTCGCTTGCAAGAACATTGGTATGACCCAGGTTGGTTTGCACAAAGTTGACTACATCCTCCATTGAGTGTTGCGCATTCATTTATATCTAGAAAGAATAAGCTTTGGGTAAATAATAATTTTGTAGTAATTTTGCAACGAGTTTTAGTTAGTGCAATCAAATCTACATATTCCTTTGTATATATCCTTAATTACATAAAATATTGTTTAAAAGTAGTTGTTCTTACCTTTGCAGGATCGTTTGTTTTCCATCAAAAGATATCCCGGGTTACAAGCACATCTATAGGTTCCAGGTCTATTTATACATTTCTGTTGGCAGTGATTTGAGCTTGTAGCGGCACATTCATTGATATCTGAAAATATGTTACTATTAAAATCTCTTCTTTTAAAAAAAAAATCATTTTCTGTAGTTTTTAATGAACTGGTCTTTTCTAAACATGCCTAATATGTAAGAGTGAACATTGATAATAAAGGGGAAAACATGTTACTGGCTGTAAAAAGTATATTTGGACAATAAATTACCGTATTTTTTTGTTTATAATTAAACCTTGATTGATTCGAAATAAGTTAAAATAATAAACAATTTCTACAAAGTATTTCTTCGCAACAAAACTTTCCTGAAACCTTGAAGTGTGAAAAACTTCTCTTACCGACACACAGTCGTGCTGAAGACGTTAATTGGAAACCAGAATTACAAGAGCATGAAAAGCTTCCGTCAGAATCAGCACAGGACGCTACGCAGCCAGGAGTATTCAACGCACATTTGCATGGAGATGTTTTGCATTCATCAACATCTGAATAGCGATAATAAAGAAAAACAGATGAAAATCAATAAAACTTAAAAACCAAATTAAAATGCACATTACTTTCTGAAGAAAGGAGTTCAAATACATAACAAAAAACTAACTTTTACAAGTCTTCGACTTGGGATCAGTTGGTACTGTTTTTACATAACCAGGTCTGCACGAACAGGAATATGTTCCAGGAAGGTTGGTACATATCTGATCGCAAGGCTTTGAATTACATTCATTGACATCTACACAAATAATTAAAGATAAGCATAATATATTATTGACGGGGGAGGGGGGGAGGGAAATGTCAGAATGATTATCTTTTGTTAGCTAGGTAAACCCAATGTCAGGCAAAAGGCTAATACAGTCCTGCCATAGGACAAACCAACCATACAAAAAGATCTATGAACAATGAAATTGATCTTGTATTTCTGTTAATTATATAGCTATTAAGTATTCCGTAGCTAAAAAGATATATTCTGTATTGAGATAAAATACAGTTGTTGAAGGATATTTAAATTTAAACACAAAAAGATAAACATGTTGGTTTAAATAACAAAGAATACATTTCAATAACTTTCAAAGTAAGCATCTGTACCTGTTTGGCATAAATTTCCAACAAATCCTGCTTTGCAGGAACAAACATTTGGATTTGTACATCTACCATTTTGGCATCCAGGATTGCAGATAGCTAAGACAATAGCAAAGCTTAATTACATACGTAAAAGGATAGGATATGCTTTTCATGCAATACGGAAACTAGAAAAACTTCAAGGAAGTAAAGACAACAATGATCTTACGTAGTGGGCATTGATCCCCAGACCGGGCCCAACCTGAACAACAGAAATATTGAAGCCTCTGTTTTTGCACCAATACGCTGTTGGTATAATGTACAACTTTACTTCTATAATATAAAGACAATTCCGTCAGTTAAGTTTCATTTCGCAGTTCAATTGCAAGAAATATTTCCTGCGCTATTCTCAGGAACGCAAAAAAATTTTCAAAACTTATTCTTAAATGTGATTAGTCATTCTATCTATAAATAAATATTTAGACAGTTTCACGAAAACAGATATTTTTATACTTTAGGAGCTAATATATTTTATATAGTTATTTTTTAATTAAAAACTAGTGTTTAACCCGTGTCGTCGTACATACATTTCCCGCGTCAGTATTTAGTGTATCCATGTTTGCCTTGTTACCATAAAGTATTGAAATAACTCTGCAAAAGATTTGAAATACAGATGCATCGAGCTCAATTTAAACAGAAGGGCGATTTGTAATATTATGTGGACTAGTCGTTAGCCAGTGGTAAATTCACGGGAATTCCCCCGTTGCAGCAAAGTCGATAAAAATATATGGCAACTGTTATTTACAGTTTGAAGAATTCATGTGTGGGTTAGCATGACCCAGTTTCGACTGTCAGACAAAATACGGGTATTAGTATAGAGATTAAGCACAGTGAACAACTGAAAAATGATAAAAAATAATAATAGCATGAAAGTTTTTATTTGTTGACACGTAACACCTGACCAATGTAGATATGTCTAACAATAAAATCTACTTTGTTCGTGAAAAATATAAACACAATTTACACAGAAAACGTGCACCAAACACGACGGCTTTTTTTCTGAGTACATATATACAATGCGTGAAGGCAATAGTGCGCACTATTAAGGATACTGTAATGGTATAAATGTAATTTTTTTACAAAAAAAATTTTTTTAAAAATATGTGGAGTTTGATATTCTCTACCAACTTATAAATATTTAACGAGTTGTCGGTAGTTCGCTTAACACCTTCTGCACATCTTTGAATAGGCTATTGTTGTAAAGGTCAGGTTGCAAAAAACTCTTTTACGAGGAATTTTAAATGTTCGTTTTTCACGATGTATACATGACTTAAAATGTCCGAAACTCCCCTCCACGATGGAGAAACTCAACAAAACTTTGCACACGTGCTCATCGATACCTGCTGCAAATGACTTTGTCACAATTTATGTATATTTTGATTATTTAAAGAAAAAGACAGGGTAAAACACAAAAGAGCGAGCAAAAATTCATTTTTTCACAAATTTTTAAATAAAAAACGAACGACGGGCTTTTTCGAAAAAATGTGACAAAGTATTGTTGCTATGGTAAGGCTAAAGTGATTGATAAATATGACGCAGAAAAAAAATAAAACGGAGGGGAGTTTCGGACGTTTTAGTGAAAAACAAAGATGTGGATTTATGGCTACCTGGAAAAAAAATTAAATTTCATATTTACATTATCCTATAGACAATTTAATTTGCTTTTATATTCAATAAATAATTTTTAAGAAAAAAACATAATTTTTGAGAAATAATGTCTTTATAATTCGAACATTGAGTATGGACAGATATATTTCACAAAAAAGGAGTAGAACATTCCTTATTCACAAAAAAAAATAAAAATGTATGAATCCAACCTGGTTCTTGTACATCGACTCGTGCAAGCTCCCAAAAATCTTCTGCAACAGGTGCGATAGTTATCGTATCCAACCCGAGTGAATGGTCTGGACTCATAAGTATTATACGATACAGTTCTTTGACAAACATGTAACCTAAAAATTATTTTCTCTTTATGACTTTCTTGATTAAAAATAGAATAAACATGCTTGTTAAAATGATTTACCCTCCAGGTTTTAGCTGTCCTAAGGATCTGCCTAAGAATACTTGAAGTACAAAGGCAAACAGCAGAAGATGCATCACTGCAGCGGCTCCACAATGTTCGACGATTTCAAATTTCTACGACAGAAGTAAGGTAAAAATTATTCAATGTTCTAAATGAGAAACAGTTATTAACCTTACTAGTGAACCATAACTTCCTCATTAGCTGAAACGATTTTACAAAATATACTTTTATTAACCTCAAAAACGCAATAAAAGCGGAACCATAGCAACCACTGCTTAAAGAATTCTGTTTTTACTTAAAGTTATTAAAAACCAATGCAACAGTTATTCTTAGCTATTTCTAGAAAGAATGAAGAATTCTCTTTTTTTACTGAAATAATGTATCAGCGTTAGCAGAGAACATGGGGGCGGTTTTCAGATTACTTTTACGCAGTTTACTTAATGAATAATTTCCATAGATAAGTTCTTTGTTCTTTATTTAAACAATTAAGTACTTTCAAAGATTTTCGAAATTCTCGACCTCGACTTTGTTATTGTCATCTAATGGTTTTAATAATAACAATAATCATTGGATTCTTTATTTAGCCACTTAACGATTAAAAAAAATGGTACATTAAGAAACTCACGTTGATTTGAACGATTCTTCTTCATTAATTTTTTTAGAGAAAATCCTTTGTGCAGTATAATGTTTCCGCAGTAATACCATTAAAATATATTTATGATACGTAAAACTTCTGTAATAACAAGTGATGTAAAGCGTATTTTTCTGAAACGTCATATGATGTCCCCATGATTAACATATTTACATTAACAACAGAGTATTTTATTCACAAATAGAAATTTGATTACATAAGCAGTTTCAATATCCGATTATCTAGACGTTAATATTTCTAAAGTTATCGTGAGAGTTTTAATGAATATCGATTTAAGCATAGGGCACATAAACGTGCGGTATAGGGTTAGTAACAATAGGATGTTGTATTACACATGAAAAAGCTGAGAATGTCAAAGACACACAGAGTAGCTAATTAGTAAATATTAAAAAAGTTCGCAAGCGAAAGGTGACTTTTTGCCATAACTTTATATGTTTAACTTTATAGTTGCACTTACAATTTCAGTAAGTTTTCCAAACCTATATTAAAATTTAATTGCCCCCCAAAAATATTCAAATATATGCAGCGCTGCTATAGCAACCATTTCTTTAAGTTAAGTGAATTTGAGCAAAATTAAGAGGTAAATTAAGGTCCATATTATACGTTTCGCTTAATAAAGATAAAAAGATATGAAGTTTAGAGAGGAACAAGTGACAATATGATCCTATGGTGGTAATAATATTAGGTTTGGATAAAAAGGAAATATTTAAATTGCTTTTTGATATATCACCTATCTCTCTCTGTATAGATCAATAGGGTTAAAATTGTCCAGAAATTTGCAATATTACTGTTATAAAAGTTAGAACAATTATGTGTGAACTTTCACTATTTAGCTCAATCTGACGAATTGAGCGTATTGGAATTTAGAAATAACGAAAACGACCTTTGCTAAACAAGGCCATTAGTATTAGCAAATTCCAGTTATTCCACTTTGAAGTCTCAAGCTTCTTTTATAGTGTACGTTGTTTTGTAATGTGTTATATTACGTCTGACAAAATTACGATGTGTCACATAACGTCATAGGTGTGCCTAATTTCGAACAGATATTACTGACACGTTTATTGGCTAAACTACTATTTTAAAGAAAATATTTGAGAAAATGTGATAAGAGGGACAAATTTGGACATTATTATTATTCTTGATGTCTCTTCTTTGCTACTCCGCCTTTTATGCAAAGTCAATTGCTTTCCTCTAAGGTGTCGATATGAAGTTTTCAGATGTACTATATTCATATTCGTCTGTAGAATTTTATTTGGTTTCAAACATATTTCTACGATAACATGAAATTCTTTCTCTATATCAATAAAAAAACACAGAAACATACCTGATAAAACTTAGTTATTTACTTCTTGTATTTCTACCAATATGCTCGAATAAACATAATACGCTCTCCTCAAATTCTAATTTTTCTAAATTCTGCTCTCCTTCTCGTTGATTACAGGTTAACAGTTTGTGATAAGATGACCAAAAGGGATGTTAAAACGAACCATTTATTACCAATAAAGAATCCGATATAATGACTTGATGATCAAATGACTTTGTGAAAGAGGGTGATTAATTTTTGTTGTTATTAAATTTTAATGTTATTTTAATCATAATATTTCTAATGAATGACGATTGACATCAGATTTCGTGTCAGCAGTTTGATATAACAGATTATCAAAAACACAATAAAATCTTTAGTTTCGTATTTTTAATTTTAAATCAAATGTTTTTTAAAAAAATGATGTCAACAGAAAGATTCTGGGAATTTCTGATAATTACATGAAAAAATGGATACTTGATTAGTCATCTTCAATTAAGCAAAACGTGAGTAACCTAACAAACTCTTACTGAGAGAAACAGAGTTATTTAAAATCTATTTAAAAAATGAGCCCTGAACATTTAGAAAGCATCAAAAGAATATAAAAAACCATGTGTAATTCCTTGTTGGTAAAAAAAACGTCGGCTAAAAAAGGTCGTTTAAAATTTTTGTCAGTAATTAGCACAAAATTTAATCACTTTTTTATATATAGTCGCTTTTTACCGAATCCTTTTTGAAAGTATTTCCTGACTTTATAAAACATAAAGTGTACACAAGGCAATTTATTGCAAAATCATCTTCATCACAAATTCAACTAAAAAATGTTAAAACTAAATTTTGGGGGCAATTAGGTTTCTAGTGTATAATAAAAATAAAAGTAAAAAACGTCAGCAAAGCAAGTCAAAAACGGGCGGTCGTTAAAAAAAAAATAATTTGCGAATAATTTTCGGATGGTACAAAACAGATCCAAAATTTGGTCACTTTTTACCAATAGTATACATACATTATTGGTCAAACAATAACTTTTGGTCCGCAGAAAAGGCTATAAAACATTTCACGCATCTTTAACATAAAGTACCAACATACTTCTCGGGTTTTGGGCAAAATCGTTAGTATTTTGCATTTGTAATTTATGTCATTATTTCAAAGTTCCGAGAAGTCGTAATCTGCAAGAGTGACCAGTATTTTTAAAAGTCTTTTAGGAAATGTGAGAAAAATTACTACGAAATTCGCTTGACCACTTTAACGAGAATGGTACATTGATCGACATTGATCGATACAAAAGTAGAAGTACTTCTACTTTATGTTGGTTGTTGATGCGACCAATTCGACTATTTTTGTTAAACTGGAAGCCCGTTTTAAGACACTTAGAAAATAATTGCCGAAGTTTATCAATCTTAGTCTATATTTCTTGTTTTCAATTTTTTTGTTATTTCGCTAGCAGTTTCGTTTATATTCCAAGCTTTACATATTTGCACAAACAGCGACAGTGCTTAAATTTTTAAATCCATGACAACTTAAAACAACCTGTAACTTTCGCGACGTATGTCTTTAATCAGAACCCTCGCCTTACGCGGAATCAGAGAAATCTGGAATTTAGTCGTAATCAGAATTTTCTTGACCTATCCATTTCTGGCCTCCCTTAATTAACGCGTGACCTAAGAAGTAGCACAATTGCTTCACTTTATGTGTATTTTTTAGATTTACCTGGGACCAATTTCCTAAAGCTGGGTCAACCCAGCCGTTTCGGAAGCAACGGGTTAATGACGTCATTAAAAAACCTATGCATATTCTTGGTCAGCGCTTCAAGCTCTACACAACAGAGTCAACGGGTAAACAAGTTTGCGGGTTTTTACTGACGTCAGTAAAAATTTTAAACCCTTACATATCTCCTTAATCGCTCGTCGAAAGTACATGATCCTATACATTATGTTGATCAGGGCTTTTAGCTCTGCACAATAGGGGCAACATGTAAACAAATTTCCAAAAGAAGATTTTTGTGTAACAATTCTTATTTGGACGGGTCATTGCTGACGTCATTAAATCTTTTGCCAAAAAAAAATTAGTTTACTTCTTTTTCTATTTAGTCAGAATTCGTAATTTTCTTTACAATAATCTTATCGCACTCGTTTAAAATGATTAAATTCCGAAACTCGCAAAGTATAACTAATACAAAATTATGTTAATTACTATTACTATGTTAATCACTTCAAATAGGTCTAAATCATTATCTTTCTTTTTACCAATTATTGCACTTTGGAATTTCGCAAAATGGACCTGAGAAAAGGAAACCATAGCTAAATGGTTGTTATGGTTACGACAATACACACTTTCCGAATTTATTTTCTTTAATGGGCCACATATTTTTTTTTTTGAAAAAATTAACAGAAAATGGATGGAAAATTTGAAATGAAAACCAAACACATGTTTTATCTGATTTTTGTTTGAAAGGGTGATGCCACCAAAACAGGACTTTCCTGAAGATCAAATTATTTGAAAATTTAGACTTGTGTTAATATAGCTCCACTGAATTCATGCTTACAACTTCAGAATACGTGAGTTGCATGTCTAATGTACAACAACTTTAAGATAGTAGGGAGAGGCACTTAACACACGCCCTCCTTCTCTCCTATCAGCATTAAGGAGCCCCAAATAGCCAGAAGACATATGATTAATGGATTTTTAAGCGAAATTTCCTTCGTTGCGCAGGAAAGAAGGAAATGAAGTTTCTTTCCGTTTCCGAGGGAGGAAGCTTCGCATCTGCGAAGGAGATGTCTTCACGCATGCGCCGTGAAGACACGTTTAAAAAGGGCGTTTTTAAACTTGTGAGACCTCGGTTTGTCGGGACAGCATCAAAGACAGTCGTTTTTTATTTTTTATTTAACTAAAATATATTTCTCTTTCATGTGTCCATGGTAACAAGCGCGTCCAGCACTATGAAGAGAAGGAGAGCAACCAGTCAAGTTATTCAAACGACGCACAACGCTACACAGAACTAATATAATCTATGTATAAACGAGTTTAAGGAACCCGTGCACGATTGGGTAGCAGTACTGCATGGATCGTGTGGATGTTCCATCACAGATATCTGTTTTTGGTTTCGCTCCCGGCTTTACTGCATCAGTTTCTTGTAAAAATTATAATGTAAAATATGAGTTGTCAAAGAACATAACGGTTAGAAATTAACAGAATGCAAGCGTTCTGACGTGAAGTGAAATTTGTAAATATAAAACCGTGCGTGCTGTCCAAAATAAAATAACAACAATCCAAATAAATAAATACCAACAAATACCAAAAACGGATGTTTTTATTTATTCTGTCCGAATAAGGAATAGGAAAGAAAGCATTTAGCCATCACATGACATTATAATAATGTCATGTGAAATTAAATAAACAAGTAATAAAATAAATAATATTGTTTCTTCATTTTTTAAGTAAAGTTTAAAATAATAAAATATAATTTTTTGTACAAATCCATACCTAAGGAACTACTTTCTGTAATAAGTTTCATACCCAATATATCTTCCTCCTCCCTCCCCCACCCTTTTTTGGTGATGATAAACCTGCTTGACTTCAAAATTGTTCCCGGGCTCAGTAGGCTCCGCTGACAGTACCTGGGTCAAGGAGCAACTAAGTCTTTTTTTTCTTTCTAAGCTTTCTCGAATGCTTGAATATTAGGTGGTGGTGATGAAGGTGATAATAAAGTTATAAATCCAATTACCTTCTTTTTAGTTTTTTTCATTTACCTTCTTACAGTAGTTATATACAGTACATTTGTTTTTGCGATGTTGTGACAAAACAGCTAGCTGCAATGATAATACTTAACCCTCTGAAAATTTTACATTCGTCATACGATGATGTGACAAAATAGCTAGGTGTAATGATAATTCCTGTACGGTCAGATGACAGAGCCATATTTTTACTTCCACTTTAACAATAATCTCTTTCTATAAATAAAATTTAATTTTCCTTATTCCGGGCTCGGCCTGACTCCAGCCGACAGTACCTGGTTTCCGGAGCAGCAGTATGACTGTTCATGTCGGGCTTAACGAACTATATTTTCAATATATTTTTCGTTTGTCCTAGGCATGCTGACGAGCCCTGGCATTGGGCGAAACAGTCTTAAAATTATTTATGCTAACGAAATACATTTAAGTTGTCATTCTTTTTCTACTTGAAGTGTTTATGCGGCGCTGCGGCGTCTATGGTGTAATCAAGGTCTAAAACACCTAAACCGACGACGAAGAAGAAAATGTTAAGATTATTTTTTCAATGCGCATGTGCAGATCAGGGTAAACCCTCAAAAGTTGAACAGCGATTCTCCATTCAATTCCAAAATAACTATTTTGAGGTTGTGGCCAAAACATCAGATCTCTTGACGAGGTAAAAAATATCATATCAAAATACTACTTATAAAAATTGTAAAATGTAACGTTCAGAGTTGAACTCCTTTTTATAAGTTTCTCTTTGTCAGTTTCCTTATCAGTTTCGCATTTTTCTTTACTTTTAAAAAGGTTTTGAAGTCACTTTAGTTTAATTCGTAATTTTCGGCACCCCTAAGCCCTATTTATATTATTACATAAATGAATACAAATTGAAACCAATTAATGCTTATCTCTAATTTCAAAACAAAAAGCCGCAAAGTAAAAAGACAAATCATGTTTAGCTATTTCGTTTTGGGTGAAGTGTCAGCTTTATCATTAATTCTGACGGGCTAACTAATGAGAAAAGATAAATAAATTAGTAGAATTGTGTATTTGATGACGTTTAATAACTTGTCACATAATTAATGTGGAGTTAAAAATTTGTAAAGGGTACTAATTATAACAATATTATTTACTCACATCTTTTAACTCAGAATTCTTAATTGAGTCGTTTGTATATTTGTACACTATATATCTCTAATTGTACTCCATGTAACTACTTCTTGGAAAACGTTGGTTCTGTAAATTATTGGATGCATTATTTTGTCATCTCGTACAATTTTTGGCCAGAAAGTGGAAAAGAGGCGCCTCGTTAACTTAGAAATCGTACAGAGCATAACAGTGACATCAAAAATTTATCATTTGTTCAAGGTATTAACTTTATTTAGTGTGGGAGTGTTCAAAATGAAAACTGCGCAAGAACTTTGCCGCTGCAAACAAGTCAGTGCCGATGTTACCTTGATTTAGCAATTCAGAAAATCGCTCGAAATTTCTCAATCCTTAGTGAACTCGAAATGCTCTTATCCTAGTGAACTGTGAGTGATTTATGTAATTATATCTAAAATCTAAAGTCAATTCAATCTTGTTTCCTGGGTTTCTCTTTGCACTCTGATACCTTATCGGTAAAAAAAAAAGTCGGCGAAAAGTGACTAAATTTTGGCGAGGTGACTAATATTTTTTTCAGACTAAAATTTTTGCCGCCTTTTTTATTACCGACCAAACTTTTTTTCCGACATTTTTTTTCCGACCTAACTTGTTTTCCGACTTTTTTCCGACCACCTTTTTGCCGTTCTTTCTTCCTTGTCGCTAATTTTTATCAGTTTTATTCAATTATTCTTTATTAGTGACTAAATTCAAAAATATAGTCGTCATAAAGTGACTAAATTCAAAAATTTAATCGGCAAAAAGTGACTAAATTTTGTCCAAGTGACTAATATTTTTGCCGACTTTTTATTTTTGCCGACTAATTTTTTTGCCGATTTTTTTTTAACGATAAGGTATGTGACTAGAGCGAAAGAAGTAGCCAATGAGGACTCCTATGGTGGTTTTTTTTTTAAAACAATATTAGCTTGCCTTGTCGGTCCAATTCAAAACGTTCGATTTGAGTTTCATTGTTTTAATCTTTTAAAACAAAACATTCGGATAACCATACATAGATATTTTAATATAGGTACTGAAATTCCGTGAATAATACCTAGCCTTCCCCCCTAATTTTATCTGTGCGTTTAGCTTCTTTAATGAGAAAAACATAAATTATATTTTTCTTTCTGTTTTTCGCACTGTTATCTCACCGGTGAGAAAACTTTTACCAGTCACACCATTGAGATAAAAGTTTCTAGTCTTTCACCTGTCTAAAACAAGTTCAACTATTTTCTCATTGGATATAATAAAAAAATAACATTAAACTAAGCGACCCCCCGAATACCAACTTTTCGTCAAATGTAAAAAAAACAATGACTCTCTACGGCTGAGACAAAAAACATAGAAGCGTGTGGAGTGATAAAATATAAACAGTTTCGAAACATTAGACAAAGTAATATAGATGAAACAACACGGTGGTTTAAAGTCTTTGAAAATCTGATTTAAATGTTAAGTAATCTTGAGACCAAAGCGTGCCTAGAAATTAGTCTTCGTTTATTATGAAAAAAATTATTTGCATGGAAATTACATGGAAACAACAGAATTACTATTGGATTGATTGAGTTGATAACGCTGTTTCAATAGCCATGTTATAAATTTCTCTTCACTGATCATGCCTTAATAAATAATACCTTTTTACTTTAACTATCTATAAAACAAGGTTCAATTCCATAAACCATAAGTTTAGGATAAAGAGTTATTTTAGAGTTATTTTATTTAGCACAGAAACATCTGCATCATAAAAAAAAGTCATAGAGTATTATTTGGCAATGATGAGAAAAAATTATTCCAGTATTATATTGAGAACCAATAATTTCATCATTGATTTGTAACTAAGATATTCAGTCTTCTTCTTGCACCGCTAATGACATAAGTTCTTCCTAATTAGTTATTACGACATGCGTTGTGGATAAATATTATCGAGCAAGTCATTACATATACTGTTATTATTTCACAATCTTCGCTATCCACCGATAGCTCAGTTGGTAGAGCGGAGGACTGTAGTAGAAAGAGTAACAGATATCCTTAGGTCGCTGGTTCAAATCCGGCTCGGTGGAGACATATCTTTTAAGACTTTAACAACATTTTTCCCAACCACTTTTTTCTCTTACATGTTACCTCTTTCCATTATATTTTGATTTTTATTATCATTTATATTTTTTGATACTATAAGAAAAAAAAATTATTGCGATGTAATTGAACTTCGCAAGTAAAGCGAACTTGTGGAGCACGTTACTACGTGTTGAGTATACCAAGCAACTGAAGGATTCCTACACCCCCTACCAAACCTCCGACACCGATTCTGTGGTCACATAAAATAAAGAGGCTCAAATACAAAACGGTGACCGTGTGATTAAACAAAAATGAATCGTGTATTTTACAGCCTTATTTCTGCAAGCGATGTTTCCCGATTTCGAAGATTTCGGGAAACAAAGTTCCTTTTCTGATTCTGCACTGCAATTAGTGCGTAAATTACGCGCATGCGCTGTTTAGAGCGCGTTTAATATATAGTCAACAGTTAAGTACTGTTCTTTCTCTCTCGCAACAAGCTGTTATCGTTAACTTCAGTACTTAACAATTGTTTTCTTTCTTTTATATACTATGTCGAACTCGACGAACTCGACGAAACAAGACACCACCTAATCAATTCAAAAGCAAGAGACATCTTCCAAAACAAACAGGATGACGCAACAAACAACGATAGTATATTATTATCGATAACGATAATATTTATTATTCTGTCTAAACATTGTTAAATAGGAAATTATGTTAGTAATTGCTTACGTCGTCATTGAGTAGCAATCTCAAAGGTTTTCCCAACCGAAAAAAGCAATAAGAACCTCTAGTTCGGCTATTACAGAGTACGGTGGTTTTTATCCTGGAGTAGGAGGCGATTACAATAAAAGTAATCGTCTTCGTGCAATGATCTCACGTCGACGTTCTCCTTGTAAACTTTACTTGTATTACTCGTACTTGTACATTATTCACGACGGATCACAACGATTTCAGCCAGCGCGAAATACTAATGTTCACCAAAAAGTAGTTTTTTGTGTTTGTCAGGAAGATGTGAAAAGAAATATTTCATCCAATATCTTTCTCAACGATACCGTGAAGATTAATTAAAGTTTTGTTTTATGGTGAAGAAGGTAAGCTTGTTAATTTAATTTCACAATAGCTTTAATGAGAAAATGATAGTTATGTTTGCATTGCTTGTTTGTGGTCCAGTATTTACTGGTCACGTAATCAGACGTTTATTTTTGTCTGTATCTTGTCTGTAGATGTTTAATACACCAGGTGACTATAGCTATTTTGACTAGCTAGCTAGCTATAGGACTGTAGTAGTTAGGACTAGGAACTGAAACAGTAAATTAAATGAATAAAAATCTGACCGTTCTTAACAGCTCTGGTTACAAGCAAATCGCAATTTTCCAGCAGCTTTGCAAGATAGCCAGATAGCCAGTTAGAAGTTGACCCAGGTCGAATGTCAAAATTTAATTTATTGCAAAAAAGTGAAGAGAGGAGTCATAGAGTACATACTAACCAGCCAGTTATTTGTATAATTAAAAGGTAGCTATCTATATATTTCTCATACATTGTGTCCCCAAATTTATTTTATTAAATTTAATTCATTTATGTTTAAATGTTTTTATTTGTTTTTTTTTTGTTTTAAAAGCCCCACGGGGGTCGTTATAGATAGAATAATTTAATTTTACCCCCGGTTTACAATGTGCGCGCCGTATCTCACGGAAACAGGTTGCTTTTTTTCAACTGAAAAAGGAAACCGAAGCGAAGAAGGTTGTCTCTTTTTTTCAAAGTAATCCTAAAAAAATTTCAAACAAGGCATGCCACTGTTTACTCATGGTGAGGTTAGCTTAAAGCTTATATGTTTTTCTATATTTTCCATTTTTGTGTTCTGGGACCGAGGTTGTATCGCATTCGAATATGAATGTAATTCGGATCTAAAATGTAAAAAAACAAACTGTTGTTGTCGAACGAAGTGTTGTCAGAAATATTTTTTAAAACGAAAAAAAACGTACGATGATATAACATCACAAAAAGAATTTATTGGAAATGCATCAGACAATTTTAATTATACATTTTCAATTCGTTCTCTTTGGGATGAAGCGAAAATTATTAATCGAAGTAAAAAACTGGTTGGACTTTTATTCAGAGAACCCTATCTAGCGACCTACTGAGAAAGCGAAAGAAAAGCAGGTGTGTGTTGTTTAAATTTTTTGATAGAGAAATGAATTTGGGTGTATAACGATTTTTAAGCCGTTTCTTTCAGAGCTCTTTTTCTCCTTAAATATTAAGTTTGTTGTTGCGTCTTGAGCCGGAAAATATTTTCTTTAAGCACTTATTTTGTAAGAATATACTCTGAAAAATGGGTCAGAAGTTTAGAATATCCTAAGAATACGTCTAAGCTTGATAGTTTGTTTTAAATATGAACATTGTATGACGCACAAAATTGATTAGAAGTTTACTTTTTTTATTGTATATCGAACGAACTGAATTTTTTTTTCTGTCCAAGCAATGGGCCGTTACATGTAGAAATTGCCATTAGCTAGCTATAGTAACTTATAGCAGGATTTATTTTATTAAAGCATTGCATATTTTCAGGCCATAGTCATGCTAATAACATATTGAAAATAATGAGAATAGCATTTGTCAAAAAGGTTAAGAGCATCAACGTTGAAACGAAAACACACAGCGTGTGTATCATAGAGAAGAATTTATATAAACTGTAAAAAGTAATTTTTCCGTTGTTAGTGTTTTCAACACTACAGACTGTGTAATTCAGTGCTGATGTCGTTATAATAAACCTAAACCTAAAACCTAGACTTAAATCAATGTTTACATCCCAGCAGACAAAATTTGTTGCAGCAATGTTGCAGCAACAGTTACTCCCGATGTTAGAATAACGTTGCATGAAGGTTACGAATGGGAATCATCGTAACATGAATTCGCAACATTGCAGCAACGTTGTAACAACTCAACCTGGCAACAGTTATGCAGCGTCAAAGCGACACAAATGCAACATATAAATGTTGCTAAAACGTTGTAGCAACAACCTTGAAGATGTTTTTCGCAATTTTTTTAACTGGGAATTATCAACCTTGTTATTTGTTGTTTTTTAATTGAAACGACAGGGTTATTCATTAAACATAACCAGTTTGGGTAACATTTTTTGTTCTCTTTTTAAGTTTTGTTTTACAATATATTATATACATAGTATTCGTATCTTGAAAATTTCAACTTGTTTTACAATTATG
This sequence comes from Hydractinia echinata, assembly GCA_030067915.1. Taxonomy (NCBI): domain Eukaryota; kingdom Metazoa; phylum Cnidaria; class Hydrozoa; order Anthoathecata; family Hydractiniidae; genus Hydractinia; species Hydractinia echinata. The sequence continues at coordinate 106,332 of JASGCC010000276.1, forward strand.
TTTTATACATACATACATATACATAAATACAATTAACCTTCTTACATATAAATATATAATTATATACATAAAACTATAACCTCTTTTTTTATACATAAAACTATAACAGGAACATAATTGTGTCGTCTATTGAGTCTCTGGTAGTTAAGATTCTTTCTCTGACTCAAGCAACCCTTTTTTGTTTCCATGTTTACCTTAAATTGACATACCTTACTCTCGCAAAATATAGGCATTGCTTGGTACTCAAAATTAGTTTAAATTAGTTCTCCCAAAAAATTATTCCTTTAAGGCATGCCACAATGGACCCGGACTACCACAAAATCAAAATCAAGTTCTTGGTTTAAGCTATGATTCTTTTTCCGAATCGCTTGACTCGAGCAGCACCCTTCTCTCATTGCCAAGTTTTTCTTTACTTCCAATTTTTTCAATTATATTTTTCTTCCTCCTTCCAACACCGCCTTCTCGATCCGGAGCATACCGGAGGAAACTTTGAATGCGTTCCTTGATTTTACCAACGGTACAATCCTTGTGATTTGCTGTAATAGCTCCTAAAGATAGATTATAATGTTGAGATTTCTGTACATCACACGGTCGTTCTAGGTAATTTAAGTGTGTTGATTACTTAATAATTATCGCGCTTGTCTCAGTATTAATTCAAGAATTGATAGATTCTGCCTGTTGTGATCTACTAAACAAAGAAATTCGAGAAAAAAACTGCTAATCATTTGTCTACTTGGAACGAGTGTTAAAACCACAAGGGCTTTTCTTGTTTCCTGTTTCTTGTATCCCTTTAATAGAAGCACATTTTCGAAACTGAGACCTTGCTCTTACTTTTCCTTTTTTACGTGAACTGCGATTTTAAAATGAGTGTGAAAGGAATCTTATTTCTGTAACAATTAAGTCTTCTGGAAATTTCTGTAATTTGCTGGCTTGAAATTCTGCATACACGAGGGCCTTCTTTCAGAAAAGACAAAAGTCTTTTGACTGTTCCCAGCAATACTAAGTGCATGTAGTCCAATGGGAATTCTTTAATACAATCAATATTGGTATCTATAAAAGGACTTCTACCATTTTGATGCAGGGGATATGACATTGTATTAAAGTTTTCTGTTGTACGCAACACATTTTCTGTTGATTGAAAAACCATTCGGCCTTCAAAATATTCACCCTTTACTTCACATCTTTCACAGCTATTATATCCATTGTGGGCTTTGATACATTTAAGATATTGCCTAGCAGGAGCATCACAAATTACTCCTTGAATTTTCAAAGTAAACTTTTGTCCATTGAATATTATTCCTTCTTGTTGTAGTGTCAAATATTCCTTTAAAAAATCGTCTAAAAACTCTGAACAGTTAATAGGTTTACCTTTGCCAGAAAATATGGCTATAGGAAAGGGAGTTGAATCCCTTTGATTTGTGATCAACCCTAGGATTGGCCACAAGGAAATGTTTGATGACTTAAACAAAGGTAAACCATCAATATTGACATTAACGATAATATCATGCCCTCCTATAATTTTCTGATTCATTGCAAGTTTCTTTAAAATTTCAGTTTTGATGCCAAGATAAATATAGTCACCACCACATCTTTCAATAACATTAACATTTCTTGGAGTATGCAATAAAGTTCTTGCATCTTTGGTAGATCACCACAATTATGAGATCGTAGAATGGTCAATAATTCTGTTATGGCTAATCTTGTCAATGCATTACGAGATGCCCATGATGCAAGATCTTGATTAAGATTTTCATGCTGAACTTCGGCTCTATTTGTCATTTCATTGAGTTCAATATCAGACCTGTAACTTTGTTCACTGTCTGATCCTTCAGAGCTACATTCAACAACACTGGTATCTGGCCCATCTAGTTCGAGGATTGACGCTTCATGCTCACTCAACACTACCTTACGTGTGCCATCATTGCTAACTTCTTCAGGTGATGATTCAGAGAGAAGAATCTCTCTTTCAATCATCACTCGTTTTCTCCATTGTCGTTTGTACTCTTTAGACATACTGAAGGAATAAATATATGAATGAACAAAAAATCGTAAAAATGATTTAATATATAACCACTTTACAAATTTTCAATTTGTGAAAATTAATTTTCCAATTTCGCCTGTGTCTACTTATCTCCTTCTCAAATAACTCCGCTTAATAACAACAAGGAAAACTGTGAAAATGTGAACTGAAAACAAGTTCTAACGAGACAAATGGTGTATATATATAATATAATTTATAATACAGCCTTTCTAATTCATTTCGGCACTAACGTCTTTAAAACTACAATTGTTTTTGATAATTTTAGTGGATAAACTTTCACAAATCGATGATCTGAAAATTCTATTACTGAACAAACGTTCAAGAAAGACAAAGTTTTGTGAAAAGGTAAAAGTTTCTCTCAAAGTTTCTCTGATTAAAGTGGCAATCTTTGCCGGCAAGTAATTTTTCTGCCCAGAAATATGGACAGTAAAGCACATCCACTAAAATCTGATAAGTTAGGTAAACTTTGTGGACTCTTACCGAATGATAATAATAAGTAGCAAGTAAAAATAAACAAGCAGCCACCTAACCCTAACCTATAACCTTAATCCTGTTGTAGCTAAAGCTAGCTAGCTCCAGCTAATGAGAAATAGTTAGCTACAGTAGCTACTTAGACAGATATCTAGCTAGTTATTTAAAGTCTTAAAACCATATTTCTCTTTTTATTTCAAATCAACTATCAAAAATAAAAAGTTAACAAGAAATAAAAATCCAAGCAACTCTCCCCATAACAAAGTCAAAATCCAACTAAATTTTTGAGAAGAATGAGATCTAATGGCGCGATTACTTTTCGCGCCATTAGATCCCATTCTTTCTTTTTTTCCGTTCCCTGCGCCATATTTTTGCCCAGGTGGCAATTTTGTAGGTTCTTTTTATTAGATCGCTGATCAAAAGTAAAGGTTTATTAATTTATAATGACGTTTTTTCACTACTTAGTAAAAATTTTCATATAAATTAATTTTATTTGTTGATAAATAAAACTACTTGATAATCGCTTATATGATGATGTTTTAGAACATTGTTGCAACGACCGCAGTTTTACGATATTTCTCAAAGAATCTTACAACATTCCTACAACGTTGTTACGATATAACGTAAACAACGTTGCAGACGTAACTTTGCTACAATGTTCGAATTTAGTTGCGCAACGTCGCAATGTAAAAGCAACTTGAATACAACATTGCTGCAACATCGTGTGTCTGCTGGGTTACGTTACGATCGTTTGAAATATATTCGATTCTTAACTTATTCAGTGACTCTGTATTTAAACAAATGCTCCACACCTTGCCTCTATTTTTGTGGCACCGTAGCTTAGTGGTTACAACTCTCGCACGTTGTGCGTGAGACTGTGGTTCGATTCCCCTTGGCGGCGATTCAATATGAGTGAGTGAATGTTACCATAGCCCCGAGTTGACTCTTTTACCGTCTACACAAATTTAGCCATCTGTGCAAGTCTTGTCTTGACTCTATATGTTATTACAATCAAACGTTTTCTTAGTCGTCGTGTGCGTTGTCGCATGCTCTGAAGTTGTTTATTTATTTTTGATACTTTGAGAATGTTCTAGAAAAATACATAATAGGTTTAGATTTAAGACTCTTTGAAGCTGAGAAAAAAATTATAAAGTTAATCATAGAGATTCGGATAAAGAAAGTGTTTGCGAAAATATTTATTTCGACTTTTGTGGTTTTTCAAAAATTTGATGAAGTTTATTTCCGCAAAAATAAAAGCCAGCCGTGAGTCTCAAAATATTTCAATTGAAAATGATCTCAGAAAAACATTTTGTAGAACCGCAAAATGTTTTTGTGACTTTTTTGTGTTTTTCCAGTAAAAGACAATTTTTCCAGTAAAGTTGAACGGCAAAAGTTTTTTCCGCAAACACTTACTTCCCATAAAGTATAGTGTATTCCTCTCTTTTAACATTGCTATTGTTAGCCACGTGAAAACAATATACCTTTTGTCAAACTGCGTATGTGAAATTTGAAACTATATTTTAGTTGTTAATCAAATACTTTTATATTTTAGTGCACTGGTACTTATCGAGAAAGACAATGTAAGTACGATTGGTTGCTTTTTGGCCAATTAAAAATCAACAACATCATGACATTGTTTTCGCAATTCACTAAGTTATTTTAAAAAAAAAGCATTTGCAATGTCTGTTCTATTGCTGTTGTCCTGTATTTCAAATCATTAAAACCAAAAACAAAAGCCAAAAACACAAAGCCTTTCAATTTTTTTAAAGGAAATATATTTGAGCATTGCATGCTGGTAAAAGGTGTTATTCAATTTGAAGATAGCCTTTGGAGACCGTGACATATATGGATGGAAGGAAAATTGGTTGTGCTGTGCTTTATTCTTGCATTTAGCCAGATAAGTAAGTACTCTAGTAGATCATTATTCTTCGTTATTCTATCTTTTTTATTATTCTCAGTTAGCATAAGTTAATAATTTAGCCTTCCATACGATAATTAAGTAGTTTTAATCGTTTAAAAAATCTGCAAATTTAATTTTGCGAATGGGAAGAAAATTTACAAACATTAATTCCGCATCCTTCTTCCGCAATATTTTTCTGCATTTAGTTTTTCCTCAAAGAATTTCGCACATGACTTCTGTGACAGGATCCAGAAATCAAACGTTATATATTGTTTTGTAAAATGAATTTAACCATTGTTTTCCTTCAGTAATCTCACAGGCACCTTTGATTATCGGACAGATCCCATCACACAGGTCAAATTATAGTCATAGTCGTATATAATCTTTTTCAGGACGAAAACCTGTTATTAGTGACCAAATTATTTTTGCATCAATGCTAATTATTTGAGACTTTATTTGAGTTGGTTATTTACTCACTACTTTGCTTTGTTTACTTTTCTTTGGCGTTGAAAAGTATTCATGCAAGCTGTGTATATTTGTCTAGTTGTTTTTATTCTTGAATGTATCAGTCTTTATTGGAATAAAGAATGTAAGAAGACAAGTCTTCGTGGGCGAAATGAGTTTGTATAGAAGTTTTGTGTCGATTTTTCTTAAATATTTAAACAGCCCTCAATAAAAAGTAAATATTTATTAAATAAAAGTAGTACAATAATGTTTAATTATTTTCGTACTTATTTACTTTTTTATGTATTCTCACAGGCATAGCATTGGAATAATATCAAGGTGTAAATGTCAAACAAACAGTTGGTGTTTGTGCTACAGGTGAGAATAGATGTCTGGGAGCAAAGGCTGACGTGGTTTTAAAACAAGGCGGGAAGGAACAGGCTGTTACGCAAAAAAGATTTCAATGCGCCGATAGTAAAACATGTGCATCCTTCTGCAAAAAAACAAAAGAATATGTGGAAACTCAAGCTAATATGGAATTTAAGAGTTGTAAGGTAAGACGTTGTTTATGTTTACCATGCCTCTAATTTTGTATTTTATGACTGGACTGATACAATAATCGGTTAGTAAAGTATTCCGACGATTTGATTTACATTTTATTTAAAGACGGCTTTGTATGAAGCCATACTAACTAGTTAGTCAATTATTAAATTGGCATAAACTGGAAACAAAGAAAAACGGATTTCCATGTCACCTAAAAAAATTAAAATCGTCTACCTAATACCATCCTCTGTTTCGATTCACATAAATAATTTGAATTTGTGTGGTGAACATACAGAAGTTTGAAATTGAAGGATTTTAGATTCTAATAGTTTTAAAACCGAACATGTTTTTTTCGTTCTTCACAACTTGAGAATAACAACTTCAATGGCATCAAATCTTTTGTTTACATAACAATATTTTTTTAAGGTTAGATAGAGCCAGGTATTAAAACGGCTACTGACCGATTTCAATGATAACGGCACAGACCTTGCAAGCTCGATCAGTACCCTTTACGCGTTATAATTGATGCTTCATCAGTAGTGCGTGATACTAAATGAGGTGTCAGAAATAACAATGTCGGTAAACCTTTGGTTATTCTCATGCAAATATATCGAACTATTGTAATTTGGGGAAAAATTATAGAAAAAAAGTTAAGTTAATCAAACTTTGATAATTGTTTGTTTATTCTATTTTATTGTCAATTTACTCTAAATTTTAGATCTACTGCTGTGCAACCGATAAATGCAACGAATCTGCAGAACAGAATCACGCAAGCTTTTTTGTTGCTAATGTGAAGATTGTTGGATTTGTCTGTTTCATGTCATCAATTTTGTTAAAATACTTTTAAAAAACTTCTTCTTAATGTTAGTTTATATTTAGTTTAGATGTGAGATAATTTTGATTAAAGTTTTATGACACTGACCTAAATAAAGCCAAATGTAATTTGTAATTTGTAATTCGTGCACTTTTTATATACAGAAAGAATTTTTTTTTAAACGAATCTCGTTGTTGCAAAATATGGGACTTTAAAGAGAAACAGCATTTCACAAACGAAAAAATAATAAACATATTTTTGGAGTGCAAAGTTATTCAATTTACTAAAAAAATTGTATACGCTATAAAATGTAGACTGCTTTTGCAAAATTGGGTAGAGGCGATTAAAAAAAAGGAAGAACAAAACTCTTTGTGAAGTATTCTCTGTTGATACAGTGTATTTTAAATTTTTATTACATAAATGTAATATTTTACAGAAACAAAGCCTGTGCCCCACTTATAACATAATCATTCTAAAACGATCGTGTGAACTTGCATAAAATAAAATAAAAGTTCTTGTATCAAAATAAAAGTTCAGACATGTTTGAACTTTCATTTTTAAATGAATTTTTTTCTCTTGTATATTTTATTGATTTTCTCACTTACAGTCACGCGTACTACAATAATAATACAATATAAACTGTTTTGTCTATCTATACCGAGAAATATTACCCGAGGTCGATACGCTGACCGAGGGTAATATTTCTCGGAATAGATAGACAAAAACAGTTTATATTGTATTTATTAACTGATGCTATTTTCCAAATGTTTGTAGAAACCAGGATTATTTTCTAAAGATTTACTTGTGACAAGGTTGTAAAAACCAGGTTTTGTTAAAAAAAGAAAACGTTCGATTAGAATTTCATTGTTTCAATTTTTCAAATACACGTACAAAGAGAAAACAAAACATTCGAATATCTATATATAGAACTTTTTTAAACGTTTTTTGAACCAAAGTTTATTCTTCGTCAGAAGAAGAGTCTATCACACAAATTCGACGTCTTTTTGCTTGTTGCTCATTGTGCTGATGAATGTTTATATTAAAAACGCAGTTATTTATGTGTGCACCATCGAACATGGATTTAAAATTATCAACATTTCTTGATGATGAGATGGATGTAGTGTTTGTGATGTTTTTGACGTCAAGGATTGGGATGGCATAAACTCAATTCCAAAATCGAAATTACTTTCCAGTTCTTCAATGATACTTGAATCGATCATGTTTTGTAAAAATATAGGTATTAAAGTCAAATTTCAAGACTTGTATGTAGCTATGTTTTCACGATTCTCTGGCAATGTTATTTGTTTACATTTATAGCTACCATTATGGTTTCTAAGAGGTTAAAAGTTATACCGTGCTGTATAAAGCCCGTCGTTTAGGCTTTTTATCCAATCAGCGCTACGGATTTCCCGTATTAACCGGTTGAAAATAGCTATCAGTTAATAAAGGATCATATTAACTATTCGTTTAAAAAATGGCTACTTGGCTACTACAAACAAAAATTCTCTATTCGACACGTTTAGCATTTCGTGCACGTATACCACAGATTACTCTTTAAATCGCTGCATTCACTACTTGGTTGTTCGCCATAACACTTACTAAATTAAAATAACTATTAGGTCTACATATAGACGAAATGAAGTTGATTAGCTAGCAAAAGAATAACACGTAATTATGATTTAAACAAAAAGCACAGAAATCATCTTTTCAGTAAGAAAATAGATACAAAATAAAGTAAATATCCAAATCTGTATATAAAATACAAACAAATAACGTTTACATTCTTACCGATGCAAACAATGAACTTGAAATGTTTGTACAGACAGCGTGGGAGTTTGTTGTGATAAGAAACATTAACTCTCTATCTTTAATCCGTTTTATGTTGTGGTCACACTGGCTGCGCAATGTTTAATATTACATTTTCAACAATGCTCCAGGTGAGTTTGACCAAATTAAAATTTTCCGCTTTATCGCATGTCATTTACTTACTTGTCTCCTTCGAAGAGACTAACCTTTAAAAGGAAAATCCTTTATCTCACAGCATTTATTTTTCACTTTTAACAATTAAAGTCACGACGGGAAGGTTTTTTGTAAGAAATTTTCCTAACGGGAATGCAACCTTGCGGCAACATTAAATCTTAGTCGTGCAGTCACGTTGCAAACATTACGGTAAAACAACATTAGAGGAGTGTTGTTCTAAGATTTCAAATGCAAATTGTATTTTCGACGCTATTGAAATGTTGCTTTTTTGGTAACCCGGCGTTCCGCCTCTTAAAAACGTCGCTGAAACAAATGTTTTAGGTGGCTGGTAAGCTAGCTAGCTATAACAGATAGGTAAAAAAATATAAACAAATAGAAAAAGTTGCCGAAAAGTAGTTTTGAAAGAAACTACAATGTTGTCGAACACAAATAGGGTTCTGAGAAGTACCGCAAAACAAAAAATAAAGCAAATAGTTAAGAAAATTTCCTATCTCCGTCACTGACGTGCTTCGATCTTCTTGCCAAATTTCGGACTGCTTATGAGGGAGCGTAAAAAGTGTTGCAAAGGAATCTAAAGAGCTTTAGTTTCTGATTGGTCATTTATCTAAAACTTTGTTTCTCATTGGTTCTTTATTTTAGCGGGAACTCGTCCCTGCGCTAGTTGGGCCACAACAGGATTTTCGTCCCTGTGCTAGTGGGTTAGTATTTCGTGCGCTATTATTAAAGAGACTAGTCATGGGACCCGCCGGGTGAAGTCACAAGTAACTTTGGGACCCGGGTTGAACAACCGGAGGAGTACTGAGTAATAGCCGTAAACTGTGCCACACATCCAGGTGGAGCGCTTTAGTACAGATATGCAGCATTTCATAAATCGAGTGAAGCGCACACAACATAATGTGTTTCAGGTTTAATATTTTTTTTAAAAAATAATTTTCCTGGCAACTTTGTATGAAATAAAAACTCGTAATAGCAAAAACAGGCGGCTAACATTTCTTTATTTGAGGAATATGTTTCTGAAAAAGTTCAAAAAACTTTATCGCAACGTTCAAGTAGAACGACAGGAAACAGTCAGTTGTTAACACAGGGTTGAGCGCTTAGTACAGGTATACCCCGTCGCACATACCTATAGGCGTAATATACTTTTTAAAAAAAGCTTTAAATAAGAACACAGGAAACAGCTTGTCGTTACCCATGTCCAGCTAAAATAATCATTTAGCAACTTTATCTTGCGGAATAAGTTCCCGTGAAGGTTAAAAAGAAGGGGAAAATTGTACAAAGGGCTTTATTACAGGTATGCTTGTGTTTCGGGTGTAATACATTCTTCAAAAAATAATTTTACTGCAACTTTAGCGTAAATAAAAACAGTTTACAACCCGTTGTTATCCTGTCATAGTGAAAACAATCAGTCAATATTTAATTTTGCTGAATAAGTTTCCGTGAAAGTTTAAAAATCAATCATTAAACCGGGCTGGGCAATTGTACACGGGTATATATATCATTTTCACCGTGTGGCATTTCAGCGTAAATAAAAACAGTTTACAACCCAGCAATTTTATTTCGCGAAATAAGTTTTTATGACAGTAATAAAAGGTGCAGCTTACCTAACTGCATTTAGCATAAGAATTTCACTTTTAGCCAGAGCCAGCTAGCTAGATAGCCACAACTCAACATTAAAAATAAATAATAATACAACAAACTGAATAAATAAGGATAGCTATAACTAGCTGGCTTTAGCCAGGATGCTGCCTCGAAAGTCTATGTTCATAACTAAAATCTTAAAATTGGTTGTATAAAATTTAAACATGGCTATTAAACGTGATAATATATTCATCTGGACATGTGAAAACATACAGAAAATAAATATTCCTATAGATACATTGTTGTGTATATGTTGTGTTATTATTTATCAAGTGCAGTGAGATTTTCTTCAACTTTCATCTTTAAATTTTTTTTATCTTTATTCTTTTCCACTATTGTTTTATTGCTAACGATAGGACATAAAAACTTACTCTTTTCTTTATATTCGCATAGTGCACGGGTCCCTTTAATTAGGCTCTCAAAGAACTCGTGCACTCTAACGTTTTCTTCCGCTTATCTTTCATAGTGTAACTGCCGTAGCGGCATCTTGTTAAACAAATGTTACACTATTAGCCTCCTCACGTATATACACTAAATTTTATTTTAATTTTATTGAAGATAATACGGTACAGCTTGGGGAATTCTTAAGGTATAACGGGTCTTAGGCGGATGGGAACGACCTATACGGCTTAGATAGAGGTGGGCACTTGCTGGGCATTTAAGTTATAAGACCCAGTCCGGGATGTTGTGAGGTCTCATATTTTAATGATTGATTTCTATACAACCCGGTTATATGTGCCGGATAATTGCTTGCCGATGAAGTCTAAGTTATGGTCTCCCATTCATCCATTCCTGGGATATCAGCTGTACTTTAAAACTTCAACATGTACTCTGCACATTCTGTCCAGCTGGAATGGGTAGGGACTGTTTTATGTATTCGTAAGTTTGTCTTAAATGTCTATTTCTTATTGATTGATTTATTTATTTTCTTTCTCCCAGCTACGTCGCAGTGTCTTTATTTTAAGCATTGATCGTCATTGTCAACAGATGTTTTATTGTAAAAATTCTGTACATGACCATTTTTAATTGTATTTATATTGCAATGCTTTTATTGTTAATCGCTCAAGCGTATATTGTTTGCCCAATTTTACATAAAAGATGTAACTTGTTTTTATTCTTTTACAACTGATGAACGCTTGTTAGCCGAAATATATTTTGTCACAATACATATGTATTTTATTTTATTTATATTCCATACACATTATATGCATTGGCTTATACGTTAATATAAAGATACAAAGTATATAGAAAAGAAAAAGGTCAAAAGGAGACAATGACTTTCCAACCAAATTGGCCTTCGTAGCATGAGCATGAGGGGCAAAAACAAAGTCGGTAAAACTATGTCGCACTTGTTTTTTATGATTCGTGAGCGGAATCCGCGATTAAAATCACGGGGGTTCATATTAAAATTGCTTATTAAAATTATAATGCATTTTTTTATTCACTTAATTTAATGATTTTGCCGAAGTTAATAAATTAAAATAATTAAATTAATTAGAGAAATAAATAAATTTATTAATATCTTTAATAAATTATGAGGTTTTCGATTAAACAACCCCCTTGTTGCTAAAAAATCGCGGGAAGATTAAAGAAATATCGGGAACCCTTTTGAACACACAGACGGCTGTTATTATATGGATTAAACAAGCAAAACAGTTAGAAATGAGAGAGCCAAAGGATTGCCACCTACGAGTCCAGCCAAATACAATGACGCATAGGAAAAGATAAAAGAAAATCAGCTACTAGATATTAGAATCATTAGGTCAACCGTTCTAATGTTTTTAATGAAAGTATGCGAGACAGGATATATCCACCCCAACCCACCCCTGCCTAAATAAAAAAAACAAATTTCTAGCTACGAAGTTTCGAATCAATTTAGGTAGTTACCCAGCTATGTCTATATATACAGAGAAAGTATGATACGTTAATAATAGGTTTTTTCCACCACTCTGTTTTTGTTGCCTTCAATTTGATGCCGCCGACGTGAGTTGCGTGAGTGGGCATTGCCTAATAAAGAATGATGAAAATACTCCCCGGGATAAAACAACATTTTTTACTCAGCCCTTATATAATCACATACTACCTTCAATATTATACTGATTCAGTTCAAGTACAGTTTAATTTTTTAAATTTTAAAACCTGGTGCAAGAATATCTAAACCCTTAACGTAAATAACATAAATCATTTTCTTTCAGTATTACTGGGGTTCTTTGATCAGATTTATGAGATCAGATTTAACACATTAAGTGTGTTTAACAAAATAAATTATTTAATATGATTTAATTAATTAATTTTTACTATTGAATAGGAGATAGTGCTTCACACTTCTTGTAAAAAAGAAACATTGATTATATTCCCTTGCTTTTTGTCACCTATATTGCGCAGCTCTTTTATGTTAATGAATTTATATATTGCGAAATCATTTGCGATATAGTGTGGTGAAAACTTAAATTACACAATATTAAGAATATATCACATAGCTTTCATGTTTTTTTTACATTATCTCTTCATAGTAAAGCGATTTCTCACTTCAAGAACAAAACGGAAGAGACCAATACTGAAAACAGTGATTTCAACAATCTGATTAGTTGATAACCTTTTCTCTGGTTCTGCCGATTTGATTGACACAGATAAAAAAAAGATCCTTGGAGCAATCAACTGCAGTACTCTTTCTGCTATGTTCTGGTTTGTTCTGCAGAATATGTTCTTGAATTGGATAGTTATAAACACAGAGTATACATTCATATAATAATTGTGAAAAGGCAACTTTCATTTTCTTTAGCAGTATTGTTGCTTAGCTACCGATTCCAAACTTTTAATCTACTAATGTGGCGCATTAAGAAACCTTTTACTCATAATTGTTACGTGGAGATAGAATTACTTTAAGAATATCATACCTACATCATTTTAATTTACCTATGAAATCAATATGCTTTCATGCTTCAAGACCGTTTTCCATTAAAGCGTTTATAATCGAATCTCTTAGCCTTTTGATGTCGGCGTTCACTGCTCAATTTCCAATATAATAAAAATAGGAGCGTATTTAAAATTTTTATTGTCTGTAAAAAAAGATATCCGTGTGTATAGGCTTGGAAGTTAACTAGCCTCAACTTCCAAAGCTGTCAAAATAATAGTGTTTACCTGGTGCACGTGCTTAGTTAGCTAGTTAGCGCTTAGAGTTGGGACGAAGATCAACTCAATGGAAAGCAGCCTTAAAGTACTTTCTAGGAAGAGAAATAATTCTAGCTGTTGATCTTATCTCACCAGGTCTAAACCGCTAGTTATATCTTCATATCTGTTTATGTCCTAAATGCAATATTTGTTTACGTTAACATAAAAACAATTTCATTAGCCCTCACCATTTAATAAATCTATTTCGCGCTATTTTTCTGGAAAAGGTTGTACAGCGCATGTCAATTAAAACGTTTTTTTAGAAAAATAATTAAAATAAATACAAAATTCAAAGTTTAATCAGCAGAGGTAAAAGAAATGTTTTTTAACAGTTCCATTGAAGTAAGCTTGAAACTGAATACAACTGAAGATAACAGTTTAAACATATTTGAATCTGCAGTTGTCAACATATTGTTGAAGGTATTGTACTCGCTTGTCATTCTGTCAGCAGTAACAGCCAACGGATTGGTTTTGTACTTATTAACAACTAGAAGAATCAAGTCTTCTAATTTCACATACTTATTACATCACTTGTTGATCGCTGATATCTGTTCATGTATATCTGTACTGCCATATGTTTTTATTGATGTTCACAGATTACACATCACTGGAAAAATCACAGGCAACATCCTTTGTTGGAGCACATTGGGATTATCCATGTTTTACGCTACAGCAGGAAACCAAATATTTTTTGTTTGTTTTATAAGTGTTTTTAGACTGTTTAAAATGAAATGGAAAACCATCGCTGATCGGTATCTCAAGAAATCTAACATAAAAAAACTAGCAACTTTTGCTTGGATTGGTAGCCTATTATTAACGATACCGAATATGATTTCATGGACATTTTTGGCAAACTATGGATATTGCAAACGAAATTGGAGTAGGCCATTATTTGGTGCTTTATACACATGTTCGTTCTTTGTGATTGGTTTACTAATACCGTCTGTATTATTTATAGTATGTTATTTTTTGATCAGCCAAGTCTTAAAACAACACCGAAACGAAACGAATATTAAACATTCCCGAACACTTCAATCGACAAGTAAAATTATATACTTACTTCGCATTCTTTTCATATCTTTTTTAATATGCTGGGCACCATTGCTAACTTATTTTGTACTAGCTACAGCGACTTCTTTATTTCCAGAAGGAGTAAAAGGTGATCGTATAAAGTTGAAAGTTATCAGAGTAGCTGTGCTTCTGGCTGTTGTTAATACTCTATTAGATCCTTTGTGCTTATTTTTTCATTTAAAAGAACATCGAAGTGCTGTTAAAAAACTTTGGACTGACCGTCGGAGACATACGAAGTGAATTTCAGTTTCTTATACTACAGTACTAACTATATTTTGATTTACACATAAAAGAATTTGATCATATATTATAGCTTCACCCAATATGTAAATAACTGACACATCCATTTGAAAAAGTAATCGATGTCAAATACACTTAGTAACTCAAATACATGGATATAAAATTCGTTTTGAAATTTTCGAAAGAGACATAGGACGCCAAATATAATTTGTTTAACTTTTTGCAACTACCGAAGCGGTGTGTGTTTAAGTGCCAAGTTCTGGACACCATAACTTTCACCATCGTGTCAGTTCTCGGTTGAGCGAGTATGTTGGACTTCGATTTTATTCTAAATGTTGGCAATAAAATATGAAATCACAGATAAAAGATTATGTGGAGAAAGGTTTGGATCTAATAGGGAATTTGTTTGTTTCTTAACGTATAATTTTATTGTTTTTATTTGTTAAAAAAAAATCTAATTTACATAACATCTTTCCTACGTGTGTGACATAAAATGGTTTTTTGAACACAGAAGCAAGCAGGCTTGTTTAGGCACGGCAATTGTTTTAGACGATTTAAATTGCTTTCGTATCAGAGAAAATAAAACAGTGTGTTAATTTCAAACCATGTACTTATATTACCATTTGAAATTCATATGATAACATCGACGGCAACAAAGGAATAATTCATACCTTAAACTTTTTCGTTTTATAGAGAGTATTGATTTAGCTGTTTTTCGTTTTTATGGGATACAAACTTGTAATTTTTGGCTGCCAGTGTATTTTCTAATTGAAAATAGCGATTTCAAAGCAATACAAAGATTTTAAAATTTAAAAACCTATATCTATCATCTGAGTTAGTAGTTTTTATGTTTATATATCACGGTTTTGTAAATACAATAAAGGGTTGTGAAGAAGGGGGAAGGGGAATTACAAGTTATGTTAGTAGAAATCGGGCGGGCGCCTTTTTTTGCTTTTTCAAGATTGTTTTGTCTCCAATACATTTATCTGTAGTAACTTCTTTTTTGTTGTGATTTTTTTGCAAATGCATGCATGTAGCTATCATCAAATGTTAGATTAAGTCAGGTTAAGTAAAACTCCAATATATTCAAATTGTAATTTCAGTTTTAATTACATGAATACACTAGATGCCTATCTGTAAAACTTTACTTAGTCGTTTCATTACAATATAGCCAAGAAGCACTGGGTTGGATTTTGCCCTTTTTCAGTTTAACGTTGTTGAAAACCACGAATAGGAAACAAGGTTCGAATTAGAGTTTAAAGAATTAGTTGAAATTCTCTGATCACGTCAAGTTTTTATAGCTTCTAGTTGGTTATCTAGCTTAGTAAATGATTGCTAAACAAGCCGTGGGAATTTTTTTGAAACAACTACTTTTACACATCTTGTAACAAAAGCCATTAAATTAAACCTGCTGCTTCAAATGACTTTGCTACCGGAGCACCTTTTTACTTTCACTAGAAGACATTTTTTTTTTATTTCAGTAATAGTTTACTTTAACTTAGTGTTTATCTTTTGTATGTTTTTATTCTCTTTGAAACTAAAATTAGGTATCTATAGTCAAAGCCAAGTATCCACAATTTTCTCATTTCATAAGTAATGTTTCAAATTCTTTAAATTACAAGAATTTCCACCAATCCAAACATAATTTGCGCACAATTTTTAATAAGGTAATTAAGAAAAATGTGTATATTAACCATGTGAAGTCTGTGTTTATTACTGCATTTGAATAAAAATATAATTAAAAAAATTATCGGCCTATATGAGCAAGTTGATTACTTTTACTTCAAAAATGTTGTAAAAAGGGAACAGGTTAGAAAATGGTTTAAAAGCTCATAAGAAGAAAAAAATTTAAATAAATTTATAAAATAATCCTGCTCATTTACTTTTCATTATTACGCGTGCAGCCTCCATATTGACTTCGTTTTACATAAACACAAGATGCAATGCAATGTTTCCAGGTGGTTTTGTATGCAATTTGAACTGTGGCTTTACGGAGTTTTCACTCAAAGAAAAAGCTGTTATGCTTCGCTAAGTGTACAGCATTTTTGACTCACAGACAGCTAAAAAAGCGGTAGTTTAGTAAAAATTATTATTGCGTATTCTTGGCAAGAAGTGATTTTGGTAGCCATCTTGCTCACGAAGAAAAAAAGATCACTGCTATCGTTATACAGAAGAAAAAAAGAAAAAGAAGGAATGCTCACCGTTATCTGTTTTGTAAAATTCTAACCTGCAGTAATTAACTTTTATAAGTAACAACCAATTTGATGTACAATTTGGTAACTTTGTCAATTCTTTTCCCCTTTTCGGTGAAATGTATTTTACCCATTTATGGGAATTGATATATTGATACCCGTATGCTTGCTTTCCCCAATTTTATAGCTGTGCTACGGACACACGAAATGAGAAATAACGAATGATATACTTATTCGAAGGAAATGGAGATGCTAATAAGCGAAATCCACCGTATCCAGTGCGTTCTCTGCGGGTTGACCACAATTGTTTTACCCATATACACACTTGCTTTCAATAAAAGGTTTTGTAAATTAAAGTTTTTGCATTATTTTTTGAACAGCTGTTCTTGATCGTCAAAATACTCGAAACAGGGGGAAAAATGATATCTTTTTATAATTAGCCTGAGTTTTGTCGTTTCGCGAATAAGTTCAAGTTGGTTACAATCCATATACAGTATACTCCCGTTAACTCGAACCTCCAAGGGACCGGGAAAATTAGTTCGACTTAACGAATGTTCGACTTAAGCGAAGCTCCCGTTAATTCGAACTTTATGAAAAATAAGATAATAGTTCGAGTTAAGGCGATTTTTCTTTTTTAAAAAAAACTACTAAAGTATCACATTTTGTATAGTCAAAGCTTACTGATTTTGATAATAATCTCAAATATCCACTTGTTTCAAGTGAAGTTTATATCTATTTTAAAAAATGAATTAATTAGAATTAAAGAAATTTAATTCTTTCCTTTAAAGTTCGAGTTATCCGAAGGAATTGTCTGAAGGGGGACAGAGATAAAGAAATGTTCCTTCTGGCACAGGCGCACACACGCGCACACACATCAAGGTAAATTCCCCCCTCCCCGCACACATACATCCTCTAATAATCATCAAAAATCGACGTCATACTGTGTTTAGTCATGCATATCAAAGAATGCTGCAAATGAGTAAATTCCCCCCTCCCCTCACACATACATCCTCTAATAATCATCAAAAATCAACGCATGCGCAGTAAGATGTGAACAACCGTACCCCAAACACACTTCCAATAAATGGAAGAACAATGCAAGGACTGTGAATGTATTCTTGATGAGTATGACAGGTGTAGTTGTGGACGAAGGTTTGTGTTGAAAGCTAAAATACTGTGCTGGTACTGCTATCAGGAGTATATCACGTATAACGGGGGTAGTTGTGTATGTGTGAGGAGAAGCAATCCTCGGGCCTTGCTTTAAATTCTAAATAAAGGATGCTGAAATTTGAGAATGAAATCGTGAAACCTCGAGAATTCTACAATTTTGCGACTACTTTTACCGACATCAATGATATCAACGTGGACCATCTGACAATGCCAGACCCTGTTCCTTCTACCAAGGAGAAGGATCAGCGGTACATCGTGGGGTATCATACACAGGACCTCGTGGTAGCCCTGAGGGTAAAGACACCTGGGGTCTGGTCCAATGGGGTGAGTCAATACAATACCAGTGCCGTGCCGGCGATGAGTATTGATTTTGAAGAGTACCCCGACTGGGTCGAAAAATATCGTTAAATTTGGAATAAGATCGAAGGGTTGATATCTCAAAAATTGACGACGGAGCCGGTCAAGAAAGTTCGCTATATCAACGCTAAACTCAAATGCTATAAGGACGCGATCACGACTAACTTTCATGGTCAACCGGTACCCTATAATGAGCCCTGCAAACTTAGTGGTGTGCTGGCGATATCATCCGTATACGTTCAAGGTAGCAACTACTACCCACAGATACATGTTGTGGAATGTAAATATAAAAACTGAATAAATGGCTGCTGGGCGAGGATTAAAAAACCCTATATTTTATAGGCCATGCAGGACCTATAAAATATATAAAGCTAAGGCTTATACTCAGGCGGCGGCTCTATATACTGCTTGCATACTGTACAGATTGAACTTTTTTTAAAATTCATCCCTACCCTCCTGTCTCCCCCTCGCAACCAGCTGAGCACGCTCCCGTTCATTGATGGAGTCGACAATTCTCTTAACACGCTGTCGCATCTGTTCCTTCAATAGCATATACCTCTGTTTCTCTTGCGTAATGAGACTAAACTCGTGGTCTTCAATCACCCCATTTTCTACAGCCTTTGAGATAAGATCTTCGATAGAGTTCAATTTGGTTTCGGCGAGTAGCCTAATTGCCTCATGTTTCTTGGCCTTCACACCAAACCTCTTACCGGCGTTTCTCAGACCTGCCTGTCCAACTCCCACGGCGATTGTAATACCCCCCATCGCTATACAGAGCGGAACACCAAGACCCGAGGCCAACGCCCCGATTCCGACACCCGACGTTACTATAGTAATACCCAGCAGTCTGTGGTCGCAGTATCAGATCCAGACCCCATGCATTTTAAATTTTTTTGCGAGCCTGTCCCGCTCTTTAATCTCATTTCGTAGGTATTGTTCAATATCCTCAATCTTTTTGAGCCTGTAGGCCTGGGTTCCCTCCCGAATGTCCGCGCTTTCCGCGGGCGCACTTGGTAAATTCGGATACAGCTTGCTTATATCGCTCATCGTTTATTCTATAAGCAATTGCATTGTAATTCCGGTGAACGAGACATTTTTGTCATGGTGATTTTCATCTGTTAGCATGAACTCGAGGCGATCCGTAGAACCCTTCAAAGGAAGGTATATCAGAGTGTCAAAACTCCATGTAAGCATGTCCCCCAAGCGTTTAGCTCCTTGGTGGGGAGTAAAGCGAGAATTTTAGACTTTTTACCATCTAGCAAGCAGTCGTCTTCGTCCAACTGGGGACAAACAAGTCTCAATCTGTGGTAGACGTCAGTCCTGTAGTATGCATCATAGTCACCCTTCAGATAATACTTTTTACTGGGGTCGTAGGGTAGACCCAAGAGCTCTTGCAGCTGTCGATGAATCACCACCGTGTACCCGTCACTGACACGGAGCCTACAGAGTCCATTTTTCAAGACAAACAGTTTGATCCTTTCCTGTGCCTGACTATTGACGATAGCCTCTAAATCCTCGATCCTATACAGACCACTCATGATCTCAATTCTAATTTCCCTCTGATCGGGCCCTATTTTACGGATGACGAGCTCGTTGTCACTGTAAAGATTCAACCATACGGGTCGAATACTGATGGACTTTAGGGCAATCCTGGTATCCTGTCCTAGGTAGTCCTCAAACATCGTAGGCTTTGCAATATCAGTGATGTACAGTTGTTTCATCCCTTTCTTTTTAAAGAAAAGGATGAACATGTATTCATACAACCCCAACGCAAGGTACAAGTCCAACAGGGGGGAATGGCCACTTGGTATAACAAACTTGGAGCATCAGGACCTGTATGTGTCTACAGAATCACACATTTCTGTGGTATTCCCCGAGTTTACCAAATACCCCATCAAGGTTCCAACAACCTACCTTAATGACCCTGTCATAGTAGGATATAAGGGACAAGCCTTGGATTACTGGAATATCCAGGTGAATTTTGCCACCCATTGCTCAAGCACTGCATTAGGCATATCTGCTAAGCATATGACGGGCTCCGTGCCACTTGTCAACTCCATCTTCAAATTTCATATATATTATCACATACGTCGTATCCTGGCAAGGATGAAAGTACCAATGTCTTTTAACGATGGTTTTTCCCGGTACAAAAACCCTTATTCAACCTCTGGCTACGCGCAGGTATGTCGCGAATATGGTGCTAACCCCGACAGTCTGTACAAAACCAAATCAGTAAGTGCATCACTCACCAACGGAAGATGGTGGCCACAAGTTGATGGTGATTGGGCCAAATTCATCATACCAACAAGTCAGGGTTTGACGCCGGAAGGCCTGACCAAGCTAAGCGAAAATATTAGGGTCTATGTGGTCTTGTTGCTTGGCTCGCAGGCGGGGGCCAAGGCATCCCTAATCGGTTCTGGTGCAGACAACTATACAGCCAGGCAAATCCTAATGCAAAAATTTGAAAGTATGGTACAACGTCAGGAGAATGTAGGACAGGATATAAGTCAATTTCAGGTCTTGCAATATGCCAGGACTCCAGTAAACTTCGCCGTCATGCCCAGCGTGTACATGCTACCTTCTGATATGCTCTTGCGTATAGGTACAATCTCGGGGTACAACAACAACATATTGATCGCGCCTGCCAATGTAAATGTGGGGGTCCAGGTTGATGTGAATAACAAGCCTATTGTGAAGCCTATAGATAGGGCTATCAAGCATACTGTCAAAGCACCCCCTAAGCCTATGGGGCATACCATCAAACATACGGTAGCTATCAAAGCACCCCCTAAGCATATGGAGCAGACCATCAAGCATACGTCGGCTATCAAATCACCCCCTAAGCCTATGGGGCATACCATCAAACATGCGGCAGCTATCAAAACACCACCTAGGCATACTACACCTGAACAGAGGGAACCCCCACAACAGCACGAGGATACCAGGACCGCATTGATTACCACCAGAGTAGGCCTCATTATTGCCTATATATGGCTGAAAAAATAGCTAACATTAAGCTTTTTTTCTCTTTCCAACATAGACCACAACAAACCCAGCGGCGTCCGCGATTGCCATATAGAGATGTTTGGCTGCGTATTCGACAATGGTTGCCGCTACCCTCAAAAAGAATGAGATAACCGTACCAATGATACCAGGTAGGGCAACACCTGCCTTACCTGCCAGGTATTTCAGAAAATTTCCTAATCGCTCCAACTGCTTCTCTACAAACCCTTTTCCCGCACCCGCCGCGGCACTTCCTCCTGCGCCTGTTGCGGCGCTTCCCGCTGTAACGGCGAGTACGATGGTGCTTATTAGTAGACCAACAGCTGAGATGATACTCGCTATGGTCAGACCCTGCTCCTTGAACAAGATTTTAAGCTTTTCAAGCAGGGACGTGTCATCTCCAGCGATCTTCATCAGCGTCTCCTTGATGACATTCAACTGACCGTAAATTCGACGGGTGAGTAATATCTCTGCTTCTTGCGCGTCAAATTTTTTATCCTGCAGGTCCTCTATCTTTTCCTTGATCTTTGCGATATCCCTCTCCAAGATGGTCCTTTGTCCCTCATCTGCCCCACCTTTCTGCCTCCCGAGTTCTTTTAACTTGCCCTCCAACCTGTCAATCTCACCCTTGTATAGGATCATCTTACCCCTCAGTTGCTTCACATTGCCCTTTATAGTCTGTGCTGCTTGATTAAACCTCATTCTTTCACGTTCAGTGATACCTTCATCAGGCCCCCCGAGTAAGGTTTCCTGTATAAGGCTTTGCGTGTCGTCTAGGACATTCTCAACATCCGTGACAAAGGTATCCATATCAATATTTTCACCCTCAACCTCCATCCTTATAGGTTTAAATTTTACCAGGAGATTCTAGGCTACCGCTTTAATGCCTTTGCCGGGTGTAGTGTAATTGCCAAAACCTAGGGCTGTCATACGCTTCTTGCCTAACAATGTTTCTATCCGGCCAATAGTTGGAAATCTACCATCTTGATTAGTAATCACCCTTTCCTGTAAGGTTGTCTTTCCCATCCTAATCTTTTCAACGATAAATTCACCCCATTCCCCGAACCTAAACCTGTTGTAATGTTTCGCGTTTGGATTTATAAACCTAGGATCCTTACTAAGAACTTCATAAAAGCTATCAACCTTCGATTCTAACAATTGCTCCCCGAGCGTGAGAACACCCTGCTGTTCTCCCCGCCGTTGTTCTCCTGACGTTGAAGGCCCCGGCGTTGATGGAAGTTTTGGCGTGGTATCATCAGGTCTGTCATCCTTCCCGCCCCCCTTATCCTCCTCAATATCTGGTTCATATACTGGGTTAGTTGCCATTTATTTTAAAAAATCCTTCCAATAATAAATGAGTTTCGGAGCTGCATTGGACCCATATACAGAAATTAAAACGATGATGGCTATCAAAGGTAAGCGACAACGTGTCCAAATCAGCAACACGCCCTCCACGATTAACCAGAACGAAGACTTATACGTGGATATCCCCAACATGGGGCAGAACGATGTCATATTTCCTGGGAGTATCAAACTCTTATTTGACCTGTCCCTTACAGGGACTAACACAAAACGCACCCTAGTCATCAACGTTGGCAAAGCGTTGGTGCGAGACCTCCGTATTACCCTGAATGGTAACGAGGTACAGAATATAAGTGATTTCAACACCCTAGCGGTCTACAGGGACTTATGGCTATCTAAGTTTGATCGTGATAATAGCCTAATTCTCGAGGGGATCAACCCCAACGACGGTACCATCAGGGCCTTGCAGGTCAAGGCTACTGAGTATGTTGGGACGGATGAGGAGAAGGCCATCGCTGCGGCGTATGGTAATATATTTCGCGTCCCCCTTGGCAAGATGTTTGAGTTGACGAGAGACCTGCCGTTTTACCAACCAGGTTTATATGACCGCCTTCAGTTTGTCCTACATTTCGCGTCGTACGGTGACGTGACCAAAGATGGAGGTACGGCAGCCTCGGGAAGCACGGCAGCCAAGGCTGCTGATGCCGCATACAGGATCACCAATATCAAATGAGAATTTGACAAGATCACTCACGAAGGTCTCGCGAGTGCTATGATGTCAAGGTATGCAAGACTAGCACTACCCTATCAAAGGATACTCCGTAGTAAGGTGGTGACCATGAAAAAAAGCTAATACCAGTTATAACCTCCAGATCAATACCCCGGCAAAGAGTCTAAAGGGCGTCTTGCTACTGTCTGTAGACCCTGCAAAAGTGAAAGCTTATTCAGGTGCCAAAGAGGTCTTTTACAGCCCCAAGATCGAGAAGATATCCATCACTGTGGAGGGGGAGCCTAACGAACTGCATTAACATGCCATGCTTCCCAAGGACCACCTCGAGCAGGTCGTGAACCTCCTTGCTAGCCACGACTCCAACGTCACGATTGGCCAGTTTTTTAACGAGAGGTACGCCCTTTTTATCGACTTTCGAAGCTCTTCTGATCATACCCTTCACGGTTCTGGAAGACCACTACAACGCCTGAGTGATGGCATCACCCTCCATATGACAAAAAAAGCCGACGGCACCGGGGATTTCAGGTGTTATGTATATCTTCTTCAAGATGCCCAGCTAAATATCCTAGATGGTAGGTTTCATAACGTTGAGTACTGAAATAAATGGCAACTATCGCTGTTCTTGTTGCAGGTGCTGCGATTAACGCACTCGCGTTCAGTGGCACGAACTTCCTATTTAGCAAACTCTCGGGGCATGGCGAAGCGGAACGGAGGAGGCATAATGAAGCTATCGAAAAATTGCAAAATGTTCAAGCACAGTGGGCACGGGATAGGCAAGGGAAAATCGATTGGTTCCGGAAGCAACGGGAAATGCAAATATAGGCCGGCAAGAGCCTTCGGGAGCTGGACGATGATATGTATAAATACTACATTGCAACGGAGGAGAGTAAACCAAAATTGCCTGATTTCTACACACCCTCTAAGAAACAACAAGATGGCGAGCTAACCTTCATTGTTGACTCCTTGTCTCTGCTAGGCTTTGTAGCGTGCAAGTATTTGTAGAACGTTTGATATGTAATAAACATGTCAAAAGCATCACATATCATTACCGAAAAGGAGGAGGACAGACTAGGTCAAATTTACTATACCCCAGAACATATCTGGACTGGACGCAAAGTTATCAAATTACTCACCGCAGAGAGTGGTATATCCAAAAAGCTAGTCACCCACTGGCTTTCTCGTCAAATGCTCTGGTTGAGACACATCAAAGGCCCGAAAAGTATCGATTATCCCCATTTTACCATCACGAGACCTCAGGAGATGCATCAGTTTGATCTGTTATATATGCCCCACGATAGGGTATATGGTAGCACCTACAAATACATCCTCACAGGTATTGACGTGGCTTCGAGGTACAAGGTGGCTAGACCTCTGCGTACCAAGCGCGCCAGCGAGGTCGCGGACATGATCAAAGACATTTATAAAGCGGGACCTTTGCGATACCCCAAGATTGTTTAATGTGACAATGGCTCTGAATTCAGGTCAGGTGTAACAAAGCTGCTAGAAGATAAGGGTGTTGAAATCAAGAGGGCTACCACTAAGTACCACCATACATTCACGGCTTTTGTCGAGTCTTACAACAAGGTACTCGCGGAAAGGCTCTTTAAACCTCAGGATGCACAGGAGTTGGTTTCCTTAGAAACTAGTACCATTTGGGTCAAACAACTGTACACTATAGTCAAAAGTCTCATCAATACCAAGACTGTCATGATTGGGATGAAACCTAATAAGGCTATTAAACTCGAAGATGTCCCGCTCGCGAAAAGCGAAGAATATCCTGAAGAGAGGCCCTTATCTGAGGACGGGTTTTATCTCTATCTACTACAACCAGGAGAGGAGCATGGCGACTCTAAAAGACGCGCCACTGACGCCTTCTGGAGCAGACAAACTTACAGGATAGATCGTATTGTAGCAGGTAGCCGTTTGTTGTACTATTTGAATGACGGCTCTGATCGTAGCTTCGTCTCGGAAGAATTGATGCTTATTCCTGAAGATGTTCAGGTACCTCCAGAGGATGTTAAAGAGTGGTAGATTTCTCTATCCCTCACTTTTACTACTTGTAAGTAGTAAAAATTATAGGTAAAACTGTGTTTGGTTGGGTGTACTCAGATCTGAGGTCGGCAAAAGCGTCTGCCTAGTCCTCTAGTGCCGGAACTCCCAGGTCATACAGGTCGTCCCGGGTCAGGTCGATAAGCCCGAAATGACACCTATGGCGCTCTACATGTCCTTCTTCTTCGTATCTGTTGAAGGCATGTATACTATTCGGGTTCTCGATGACAACAATCTCCTCCGCATTCAGGTAGTTCTCCTTAAACCATCGTCGTTTTCCGCCAATGGAAAGCCTTTGAACACGCGCACAGTAGTATGGTAGGTGATGATACTCGTCATCGTCCGGCGTTGTATGTTTTCGATAAATCATCACCATGTTATCCTTTCCAGGATCCTGGACATTGGTACATACCGTTCTTGGAGCATTGCAAGCTGTTGTTCCGTATCCTCGAGTTCGTCCCCTAACACCACGAGTTGTTCATCCCTCTCCTCCAAATCACCCGCCATTATAGCCATAGCCATATTCCTGTCCTCAAGGGCTTGACGCTGCTCTTTAAGTTCATCCTGTAATTTTTTAACTCCTGCCCGGGCCAACCACCTGATCAACCCTTCGGCCTTGGGCTTTCTGGAACGACGAACGATCTCCAGGGAACCATCCAATGTGACGAATACATCATGTTGGTTTTTCGCCTTACCAAGGGGCCCCACCCTACTATTTCGGACCTGGTAGATAGGAACATTAAAGGTATCACCATATTTTTAATCTTTTCAATGCCCAAAAACCTACCAATATCGGCACGTTTGAACATAGGTTGATTTTGATTGTTGGACAGGGTCTCAATGGCTTCCGTGTTAAACATAAGTTGCGACGACATTTCTAATATAGCAATGTTCGGCGGAGGCTTTCACCTGTAATTTTACTACCCGCAAGAGTAGTAAAATTGTGTTTGGTTGGGTGTACTCGGATCTGAGTACACCTTGGAGGTCAGCGAAAGCGTCGCCTATCAGGCCCTAGGGTGCTCCAATCTGACATACAGGCATGCGTGCTTGGATTTTTTCAATTCAGTTTTGATCTCATCCCAGTCTGAAATCATATTAGTCTCCTCATCGATCATCTTCATATCTCAGCGTTCATGAGGGTACCAGAGGAATAGCTGCTTCTTTTGCCTCCGAAGGTTCTTGGGCAAGGCAGTGTAAGACTGGGTTAAGAGCCACAAGCTGTGCTTGTGATGCCTACCACTGATGGCAAGCTCAAGTAGGGATTGTCGCCGCTAGTCGAGGCTTTCATCAGCTATACAGTCGTCGACGACGAAAAGAGTATCCTCACCAGCGAGTAAGGTCGATAAGCCTGAAATGGTTTCAAAAAGTTGATCCTTGGGATCAATCAGAAACACATAGTCGTCCTGCCAGAGCGAGGCCCTCCCAAGGTAGGTGGTATTCCACCCTATAGTAGGGCAGAAAATATGGTATAGTAGTGTCGTTTATACTCGTTTTCCAGCAGGCCCAAAGCACGTTGTGTTTTCCCGCAACTTGTGGGCCCCGTAAAGATTGCTGTGTGGGGTTCCTTCACAACGTCTAACATTTTTATTAAAAACCTTTTTTCTTATTTATTTTCGGGATAGTGGAAAGGCATTCAACACAAACCCACACACCTCCAGGGTTGTTGACAAGATACCCATTACGGGCAGGGCAGTCTATGGTCTTGTATACAGGGGGAAGGGAATCAAACGATAGCTTGCCCCGTAGGAAACGTAATACTTTGCGATATCTCTCAGCAAGCTGTGCTTTTTCTTGCAAGACGGGGCAGGGCCCTGGGTGGAAGAATTGGATCTTGATCGGTGTTTTCAACAGCTCAATATACCGGGGTACAATGTCGTGGGACAACAGAGTGTATAAGCGTAATTCTCATCCTGTTGACTACCTTTAATCTCTTTATCAATTTTCACGGGGTCTACAACATCCATTTATTTGGGTTTCGGTATTAGGGAACGTTTATACCAGCCCTGCTTGATCGCGTATTCGTCGAATAAGATAGCTCCAGTCATATAGCCGGCGAGCTTCATACCGTCCTCCAGGTCCATCTTAGCCCCCGGCCTAGAAACCCCCAGGGCCTTTTTTGCACCAAGGGCTATAAGAATGGTATAGGATACCAGCCTGACGGACTCCCATAAAGAGTCAATAACCTTGGTTTCATGCGGGGTAATATTTTCATGAGGTGCTGCCTTGCTTGTTGCCATTTATTTAAAGCATTTTGAAAACTGAAATTTGAGGCTGGGCTTTGCCCTTTTGGGGCTTGGGATGAATCGCGGGGTTGTGGAATTCTCCACCATTTTTGCTTCCAAATCTGTACCAAACCCCGACCCCTATCGCGAGCACGGCAAGCGTTCCTACGCCGTACATGTAGACATTGTCCATCGACCTGTGAGGAACTGATGCAGGTTCCTGATCATCTGATGAAGAACTTTTAGCCACGTTCTTCTGTAGGTCGGCCTTGTTCTTTCGGTTCCATTCCGCAAGTCTCTTATAGCTATGAAGAGCTATAAGATAAATTTTACCCGGATCCTCAAGGCTCCTTAGTCTCCTTCTCCTCCGCCTCTTCTTCTAGCTGTATGCCCCATCACCAAAATAGGGGCTAGGCACCTCTCGATTGTGCAGTACACGAGAATCCCGAGATCTGTCATGGCATCCCGGATTATCGGATCCTCTTCAATGTCCTTACGTAAATCGTCAACGCTGTCAAATATCCACGATATTTCCAATCAAATTTGCGTACAGGCTGACTACGTGAGTCGTCAACGCCTTGGCCGTCTTCCCCCTTCTCTTGGAGCTCTCGTTGTACGTACTCAGCATGTACCTTGTCGATGACCTCATCGGGGGCCTTGTCAACAAAGCCCTCTGTACATTTCTTCGGTAGGAGATGTCCCTTGCCTTTTCGTAGAGCTTCCTTCAAAGCTTGGCGTTGATCCGTGGGCTTTTCAACATGTTCAAATTCTGCGGAGGTGTCGAATACTTGTAAGAGCTCTGACATCTTTGTTAGTAACCTTTTGTAACGAAAAAAACAAAAACGATCAGGGCATAAGGTAGAATTACAGCGATATACAAGCACCACACTTCCATGGTTTTATTCTCAGGTGCCGGACCGGCGGTGGTGGCCACGGGCTAGCGTGGTAATTTGGTCCTGCTGCACGAGCCTTTTATTGTCTGCCATGTTAAGTGCTAATTTGCTAACATCCTGAGTGTATATTTGATGGTTCCTGTGTTGAATTAACACTTGGCTTTTGCATATATCAACGCCTTCCTCCAGGCATCGCCTATAGTCGTCAAAAGTGATGGACTTTTTGGTAACGCATCTTTTTACGCCCTTTGCTTTCCTGTCACCGCCCTCTTTTGTGAGGCTCTCGTAGGCATATAGCTTTGCCCTCAGTGTTATAAACTCTGTCATGATTTTCCCTGCTAGTTCATCCTTCATCAGGCCCACGACCTTTTTGTTCTTCCCCATAGGAAGGGCCTGTTATCGTCCTTGCTATACGCGCTCGTATCAAAACGTTTCCCGAAATCCTGCGCGATATCAACATAGAAATCATGTGTCTTGATATGGTATACAAATGAGTCCGTGTCCATGTAACAGAGCCTCAGCTTGCTACCATATTTTGGCTGCATATAGTTGTAGTGAAATTCGTACATGATCAACTTTGACATGTCCAGTATCGCCTGGCCTATGTATACAGGCTTATTCATCCTGACCTCCGTCTTGCCCATCTCCACACCTAGGAGGTGCTTACTGAACCTGAGGCCACCCTTAAAATTGGGCCTCATCACGAGCTTCATATACTTGTCCTCGTTGGTGACAAGTTTGAAATTCCGATGGTTCCTAATGTTCTCCATGGCTTTGCCGAACACGGAGAGGTTCAACAAGTTGTAGAAGTCTTTTTCGAAGTCATTTTTGGCAGCAGTTCTCAACCTCGTGTTGTGATCTATATATCCTTTAAGCCACGGTTCCTGGTTAAACTGAATTACACTATGCACCTTCCTTAGTTCAAGCCCGTGCTTTATATCCTCATTTAGAGCTCTGATATGCACCACATACCCACGCTTATTTTTAAGATTTGGTACCAGTTTTTCAACCTTGTTGATCGTCATGCGTTCCGGTAGAAACGGCAACTCGTTATGTCTATCGTGTAGCCTCTCAGGGTAGTCTATATCAACCTCGAGCAAGTATCCAAGTATCCAAAGCCATCCGTTGGCAGATCTTGACACATTGCCCAGCCATAGAGGTTGTTCGCATCGAGATATTGTAGGTAGGAGGATTCCTCACCCGGTTTATACTGGTCTCCCATATACTTGTTGTTAGCTCTCGCATACCGGTGTACCGCCTGGGTTATGCCTCCCCGAATACCTTTTTCAAACATGAGAAGCATATTAGGATCTGTGAGGAGCTCTAGCTTAATTCCGGTAAACTTGAGTGCCGCTTTCCAGGCCAGGCCGGGTGCACTGTAAAAATGTGCTGGATCGAGCTTGTAGTTTGTTAGGCATACGTCTCGAAACGTTTCAAAAACGTCGGCTAATAGCAGGACGTCTGTGGTGAGATACACATCGTGATAGTCGCCCATGGTGACTACATCACCCTCTGGGGTGATACAATTCCATACCTTTTTCGCGTGTTCGTAATCCTCGTCACTAATCCCCCTCATGTTCAACCTGCTGTAAAATACTTCCTTGGGTGGTAGTTCCAGTTCCTCAAATCGTTGCCAATCATTCATGTATTCATACGGGTATACACCCTTCCTGCGCATGAGTTGAAATA
Organism: Hydractinia echinata; assembly: GCA_030067915.1. NCBI lineage: Eukaryota > Metazoa > Cnidaria > Hydrozoa > Anthoathecata > Hydractiniidae > Hydractinia > Hydractinia echinata. The sequence continues at coordinate 136,252 of JASGCC010000276.1, forward strand.
TATCATCCTTGTTGAAAAACCAGCGGAGATTTTTGCACTGTTCGTCAGTGAGGTTGCTTGCCAATTTATCCAGGCTTGATGGCATGAATCTACAACTGTCAATGAACCTAATCTCTATCCCCTTATAGACCTCACCATTACCGTATCCCATACCTGCAAGCGGTACCTTGATTTTAACATTGAAACTGATGTATTTTTCCGAATTCTCCGCGATACAACCGATGTCCTGCGTATTATACTAGCTCCCTGATGAAGAGATGGGCGTCGTACCCGCTTAGATTGTGAAAGATGATAGGTATATGACTAGGTATTTTGTACTTGAGGTTGCAGTTGTTATGCGCCGCGCCTCTATACAGCCCCGTATAGTGGCAATGGTCCCAAACTTTACGGTTATTCACGTCGTTAAAGGGCTTCAAACATATATGACATTCTGTGGCCTCATTATGTTCCCTTTTTAACACCTCTGTCAGTTCCAACATTGGTTGTTGAGGGAATGTCCCATATAACCGCCTCACCTCATCTTCCAGATGGTTTACGAAGCGCGTGACACAATCCTTGCCACGATACACTGTTAGTGGGTCTGGTACATTTCCATATGCAAATGTACTATAGGTACACCAACCTGATGGTACATGTTTATTAAGCTTTTTGGTTTTCGTCCCCCTGACATCCTCTACCGGTATTAATAGGCTCTCGAAGTCTGCATATATTGCAAAAGGTACTTTGAATTGCATCTGACCATCCCTGAATTTTAACCATTTTTCAAACTCTTTTGGCATCGTGATTTTAACAGCCTCGTGGTCCCTGCAGTAGCTATAATGCTTGTCCCTTGATTCAACTGTATTGAAGGCTTGAAGGCAGTTCAGGCAAGAATGCATCGCATTCCTATTTTTTGATGTCTCCTTGCCCAATAGTCGCGATAGGCTTTTGACAGCTGTGTAGTGGGCCTTTTTACCATCTGTGATAAGCAACAGGTTCACCTGCTTGCTACGCTTAATGTTGTACTCAGATCTCCGCAGGATGTTGATCTTCTTATCTGTTACATACAACACGTTCACCGCAATGTCCGTGTTATTCCCCCTCAAACTTAGATATGTCCTTGATAATTGTCGGGAGCCCTATATCCTGCCAGTTATAGAGGGGAATATAACGATGCATTTGTGATATTCGATTTGGATTTTTTTCAATCTCTGCATGGTGTAGGGATGCTAAGACGCTCCACTTGAAACATTCTTCATCCTCATTTTTTGGGTTGATGATGGCCTTCTTTGAAGCTATCCATTTTGGTACTTCGATGTACGAGGAACCCCTTGTTAGCCTCAGCTTATGAAAGTCTACATCAAGGTGTAGTATTCGACTAATGGTGAACCCGCTCTGGGGTAGTGCTGGATGCTCCACGTGCGTCTTGATATCAGCAAACATCCTGTCAAGCACGTCGTCTACGTCGTTACCCTGGAAGATTTCCATCATCTTGCTGTTAAAGGCTTTCTTCACCTCAATGTACTCGTCGTTGGCCTCCTCAGAGTTTGTTTTCCTCTTCTTCCACATAATCCATAGAGTCATCTGTGCCTTTGCTGATCCCAATTCCCCTACCTGCTCCTCAATCAAGGTTTTCACATTGGGTCGCACCATCCCTATATATCCGTCGACGCCGGCTCCTCCTATACCAGAAATTTGAAAACTTCGAAATGTTTTATGCAGTGCATGCTTATGTTCCTGAGGATAAAATCTTGCCCTGGCTGCTGATCATATAGATTTTGAATACCTTCGAGGTAGTCTTTCTCGGCCTCTTTTTCCACTTCATCATAAAGTGTAGGTCCCGCGATGATGTTAGTCGCACTATCATAGAGATTCATCACCTTACGCTTGAAGGCCGCATAGATCCTCGTGACTCCCTCTTTTATAGGCTTGGGAACAGCGTCCACTAACCAGTTGTACCATCCATGCATTCTGGTTTTCACGATCGAACGGTTTTTTGATAGTTCCTGTTTCTCAAACACATCCATTTCAGATTTTGGTAATAACCAGTCATGCCATTCCCGGATTTTATCCCCTACAACCGAACGATTTTTTGATAGTTCCTGTTTCTCAAACACATCCATATCCTCCGGTGTTGGTACGATAGTCACAGGCTTAACTGGTCCCCGTGGTACATCCTCCAGTAAAGCAAGCAGTTCGGCCTTGCGTAGCCTGTAGTAACCAGAAAGTCCGCGACTTTTTGCAATATCTCGTAATTGTTTCACTGTGTGTGTGTTCATCTTTATTTAATGAATTTTTGATTTACAGAGAATTACAGGGCTGCTCAAAACTAACACAGTTTGGTCACATCTTACTGCGCATGCGTTGATTTTTGATGATTATTAGAGGATGTATGTGTGCGGGGAGGGGGGAATTTACTCATTTGCAGCATTCTTTGATATGCATGACTAAACACAGTATGACGTCGATTTTTGATGATTATTAGAGGATGTATGTGTGCGGGGAGGGGGGAATTCACCTTGACGTGCGTGCGCGTGTGTGCGCCTGTGCCAGAAGGAACATTTCTTTATCTCTGGGACTCGAAAATGGTGCGAGATAGCGAATGTTCGAGTTAACCGAGGTTCGAGTTAATGAGTGATTTTTATAAGAAAGTAATAGGAAATGTTCAAGGGACCGGGCAAAATAGTTCGAGATAATAAAAGTTCGAGTTATCCGGTGTTCGAGTTAGCGGGAGTCTACTGTATTTCTTTACAAAACCACCAACAAAGCGTCATGCCTCTATAGCAAAAAAAGGAAAAAAAGAAAAACACCAGGTAATTCAATTTTTGCTACGATTGTATATAGGAATAGCACACTCATTTCTTTTACGCCCATTAATTTCTATACTAAGAAATAATCTGTTTTAGAGATGCTTGATAAGGCTCTTATAGAGATAACGTTGAAGAAACGAAGCGTTGCAAAGATGTAATGCCACAGACCACCAATGTCATTATGATTGATAAAGAAGTCCCCTTTTTTAAGACCATGCGTACAAAAATTACCTTAGCTCCACCTCCACCTTACCTTACCTTAGCTAGTATAGGGGGTCATTATAACCAGGAAAAATTTCACGGTCAAACTCTCATAAAAAATATCATACAGAATTTTGATTTTTGTGACGTCACAGCTGTTCATCACACCCCATCTCCGCAAAATCCGCTAACCATCAGCAAAAAATCAACGCAAGTCCTTACCATGCCGTGTTTATCCATGCATATCAAGTTAAAGTCCCTAATAGGCTGTGTTTATCCATGCATATCATCACAAGTCCCTAATAGGCCATGTTTATTGATGCATATCAAAGAATGCTGCAAATGAAGTAAATTCCCCCTCCCCGCACACACACATCCGCGAAACATCATCAAAAATCAACGCATGCGCAGTAAAGAGGTGAACAACCAAACACACTTCTAATAAATGGAAGAACAATGTAAGGACTGCTAATGTATACTTGATGAGTATGATAGGTGTACCTGTGGACGAAGGTTTGTGGTGAACGATAAAATACTGTGCTGGTACTGCTACCAAGAATATATCACGTATAACGGGGGTAGTTGTGTATGTGCGAGGAGAAGCAATCATCGGGCTTTGTTTGAAATTCAATAAAGGATGCTAAAATTTGAGAATGAAATTGTGAAACCCCGAGAATTCTACAACTTTGCTGCTACGTTTACCGACATCAACGATATCAACGTGGACCATCTGACAATGTCAGATCCCATTCCCTCCAACAAGGGCAATGATCAAAGGTACATCGTGGGGTATTATACGCAAGACCTTATAGTAGCCTTGAGGATAAAGACACCCGGGGTCTGGTCTAATGGAGTCAGTCAATACAATACCAGTGCCGTACCAGAGATGAGTATTGATTTTGAAGAGTACCCCGATTGGATTGAAAAATATCGTCAAATCTGGAACAAGATTGAAGGGTTGATATCTCTAAACTTAACGACGGAGCCCGTGAAAAAGGACCGTTACGAGAACGCCAAGCTCAAATACCACAAGGACGCAATCACAACCAACTTCGATGGCCAACCGGTACCCTATAATGGTCCCTGCAAGCTTAGTGGTGTACTGGCGATATCATCTATATACGTTCAGGGTAGCAACTACTACCCTCAAGTGCATGTTGTAGAATGTAGGTATAAAAGCCTGAAGAAATGGCTGTTAGATGAGGATTAAAAAACCATATATTTTATAGGCCATACAAGACCTATAAAATGTACAAAAATAGGGTTTGTAAGCAGGCAGCGGCTCTATATACTGCTTGCATACTGTACAGATTGAACTTTTTTTAAAAACTCATCCCTGCCCTCCTGTCTCCCCCTCGCAACTATCTGAGCACGCTCCCGTTCATTGATGGAGTCGACAATCCTCTTAACACGCTGTCGCATCTGTTCCTTCAATAGCATATACCTTTGCTTCTCTTGCGTAATGAGACTAAACTCATGACTCTCAATCACCCCATTTTCTACAGCTTTTGAGATAAGATCGACGAGGGAGTTCAATTTTGTTTCAGCGAGTAGCCTAATTGCCTCATGTTTCTTGGCTTTCACACCAAGCCTCTTGCCGGCGTTCCTCAGACCTGCCTGCCCAACCCCCACGGCGATTGTAACCCCCCCATCGCTATACAGAGCGGAACACCGAGTCCGGATGGTAGCGCCCTGATTCCGACACCAGACGTTACTATGGTAATACCCAGCAGTCCGTGGTCGCAGTATCGGATCCAAACCCCATACATTTTAAACTTCTTTTCGAGCCTGTCCCGCTCTTTAATCTCATTTCGCAGGTACTGTTCAATATCTTCAATCTTTTTGAGCCTGTAGGCCTGGCTTCCCGCCTGCATGTCCGCGCTTTGCTCAAGTCGTCGATCTTGTATAGGCCGTTCAGGATCTCAATTCGGGTAACCCTCTGATCAGGCCCTGTCTTACGAATGGTGAAATCATTGTCTGTGTAAATGTTCAGCCACATGGGTCGAATGTTTATCGATTTCAGGGCAATCCTCGTATCCTGCATCGTGGGTTTTCCAATATCAGTGATGTAGAGTTGCTTCATTGTTTTGTTATAACAAAACAATGAATATGTATTCGTCCAACCCCAAGGCAAGGTACAAGTCCAACAGGGGAGAATGGCCTCTTGTCGTAACCAGCTTGGAGCATCAGGACCTGTATGTGTCTACGGACTCGCATATTCCCGTAGTATTCCCCGAATTTAGCAAATACCCCATAAAGGTTACAACAACCTACCTTAATGACCCTGTCATTCAGGGATGGACAAGAGGACAAGCCCTGGACTACTGGAATATTCAGGTGAATTTCGCCACCCATTGCGCAAGCACTGCATTAGGCATCTCCGCCAAACACCTAACGGGCTCCGTACCCCTTGTCAACTCCATCTTCAAATTTCATGTATACTACAACATGCGTCGTATCCTGGCAAGAATGAAGGTACCCATGTCTTTTAACGATGGTTTTTCCCGGTACAAAAATCCCTATTCAACCTCCGGATACGCGCAGGTGTGTCGTGAGTATGGTGCTAGCCCCAATAGCCTGTACAAAACCAAATCAGTAAGTGCATCACTCACCAACGGAAGATGGTGGCCACAGGTTGATGGTGACTATGCAAAGTTTATCATGCCGGCAAGTCAAGGCCTAACATCGGAAGGTCTTACCAAGCTAAGTGAAAGTATTAGAGTTTACGTGGTCTTGTTACTGGGGTCGCAAGCGGGAGCCAAAGCATCCTTAATCGGGTCCGGTGTGGACAACTACACGGCCAAGCAGATTTTGATGCAAAAATTTTAAAGTATGGTGCAACGGGAGGAGAATGTAGGCCAGGATATAGGTCAACTTCAGAAGGTGCTGCAATATGCCAGAACTCCGGTGAATTTTGCCGTCATGCCCAGCGTATACATGTTGCCCTCGGATATGAACTTGCGCATCGGTAAAATCTCGGGGTATAACAACAACATATTGATCGCACCTGCCAATGTAAATGTTGGGGTCCAGGTTGATGTTAATAGTGTGAAGCCTACGGAGCGGGGCATCAAGCATGTGGCAGCTATCAAAGCACCCCCTCAGCTTATGGGGCATACCATCAAACATGCGGCAGCTATCAAAGCACCCCCTAAGCATATGGAGCAGGCCATCAAGCATACGGCGGCTATCAAAGCACCACCCAAGCCTATGGGACATACCATCAAACATGCGGCAGCTATCAAAACACCACCTATACATACTACACCTGATCAGAGGGAACCCCCACAGCAGCACGAGGATACCAAGGCCGCATTGATCACAACAGGGGTAGGCATCATCATTGCCTACATCTGGCTTAAAAAATAGGTCATATTAGGCCTTTTTCGTCTTTCCAACATAGAACACAACAAACCCAACGGCAGCCGCGATGGCCATGTACAGATGCTTGGCTGCGTACTCGACAATAGTTGCCGCTACCCTTAGAAAGAACGAGACAACCGTACCAATAATACCAGGTAGGGCAGCACCTGCCTTGGCTGCTAGGTATTTGAGGAACTTGCCCAATCTTTCAAGCTGCTTCTCTACAAACCCCTTCCCCGTGGCACTTCCTCCTGCAGCACTTGTTGCGGCACTTCTCCTGTAACGGCGAGTACGATGGTGCTTATTAGTAGACCGACAGCCGACACGATACTCGCTATAGTCAGACCTTGCTCCTTGAACAAGATTTTAAGCTTTTCAAGCAGGGACGTGTCATCCCCGGCGATTTTCATCAGGGTCTCCTTGATGGCCTTTAGCTGGCTGTGGATGCTCGAGGATAATAGACCGTGTGCTTCCTGTGTGGCCTTTTTTTATCGTTCAATTTTTCAATCTCTCCCTCCACCTTTGCTATTTCCCTCTCAAGGTTAGCCCTTTGTCCTTCGTTTGCACCGGCTTTCTGCTTCTCTAATATCTTCACCTTACCCTCCGCCTTGCCAATCTCGCTATCATATAAGATGATCTTACTTTTCAAGTTTTTCAAGTTACCCCTTACTGTCTGAAGTTCGAGGTTAAGCCCTCTTCTTTCACGTTCGGTGATACCTTGATCATCAACACCAAACGAGGTATCTTCGATAAAACTTTGAGTCTCGTCTAGGGCATTCTCGAGCAAGGGTATCATCTCAATATAATCAACATTCTCCCCAACCTCCTTCTCAATGTGGTCGTACTTTTGCAGGAGTTTCTGACCCCTTACTTTGCTACCTTCGTTGGGTGTAGTATAGTCGGTAAAACCGAGGGCTTTCATACGAGTACTACCTAGCAATGATTTTATCTGGCCAATGGTTTTTAATTGACCACAAGATTTGTAAGCACTGGGCACTGGGCACTGGGCAGCAACAAGTCTCTATAGAACACGCTCGCGGTCTACAGAGACTTGTGGCTGCCCAAATTCGATCGTGACAATAGCCTGATTTTAGGGGGTATTAACCCTAATGACGGTACTATCAGGGCCCTGCAGGTAAAGGCCACTGACCACGTTGGAACAGATGAAGAAAAGGCTATTGTTGTGGCGTATGGGAATACCTTTTGTATACCCCTCGGTAAAATGTTTGAATTGACGAGGGACTTGCCGTACTATCAAGCCGGATTATACGACAGATTACAGTTTGTCCTACATTTCGCGTCGTACGGTGACGTGATCAAAGATGGAGGTACGGCAGCCTCGGAAAGCACGGCAGCCAAGGCAGCGGATGCTACCTACAGGATCACCAATATTTCATTGGAGTTTGATAAGGTCAACCATGAGGGTCTCGCGAGTGCTATGATGTCACGGTACGCAGGATTGGCACTACCCTATGAACGAACTCTTCGAAGCAAGGTAGTAACTATGAAAAAAGCTGACACGAGTTACAATTTACAGATCGATACCCCTGCCAAGAGTCTTAAGGGCGTCTTGCTACTGTTTGTGGACCCTGCAGCAGTTAAGGCCTAGTCTGGTAAAAAACGAGGTCTTTTACAACCCCAAGATTGAGAAGATCTCGATCACTGTGGAGGGTGAGCCTAACGAGCTGTACTCGCAATGCCATGCTCGGTAAGGATCATTTTGAGGGGGCTGTAAATCTGTTTGGGAGTCATGATTCAGAGGTAACGATAGGACAATTTTTCAATGAACGATACGCCCTGTTCATAGATTTCCGAACCTCTCCTGATCCTATCCTGCATGGTTCTGGAAGACCTCTACAGCGCCTTAGTGACGGTATCACGTTGCATATGACCAAGAAAGCCGACGGCACCGGGGACATCTGCTGCTATGTGTACCTGCTTCAGGATGCTCAGCTAAACATCCTAGATGGTAGGTTTCACAGCGTTGAATATTAGTGACCACAACTCGTGTTTGTCCCTAAGGACAAAAACGAGTCAATATGGAAAACAAGAGCTGCTCAAATTGTAAAAACGTGTTGGCCCCAGATGCATTTAGGGTGATGAAAAATGGAAAACCGACAAAAAGTTGCATATGCTGTCTGGATAAAAAAGAAACAGCGGCGTGCCAAAAACAAATGCCCCCATGGTAGGCGGAGGGAGCAGTGTAAAGAATGCAAAGGCAATCAGGTTTGTCACCATGAGAGACAGAGGGACTATTGTAAGGAATGCAAGGGAAGTCAGATTTGCGAGCATGAGAGACAGAGGGTTGTCTGCATAGACTGTAAGGGTAGTCAGATTTGCAAACATCTAAGGGTGAGGTGTCAATGTAAGGAATGTAAGGGTAGTCAGATTTGCCAGCATGAAAAAAGGAGGTCTCACTGCAAGGAATGCAAAGGAAGTCATATTTGCCCCCATGAGAAATTAAGGTACCGCTGCAAAGACTGCAAGGGTAGTCAGATTTGCAAACATCTAAGGATGAGGGCCCAGTGCAAGGAATGCAAGGGTAGTCAAATCTGCCAGCATGAAAAAAGGAAAGCCCGGTGTAAAGAAGGTAAGGGAAGTCAGATTTGCCCCCATGAGAAAATAAAGTACCGCTGCAAAGACTGCAAGAAGAGTAAACAGTTGGAATAAATGCGGTTTCACAGCGTTGAGTATTGATGGACCACAATTTTTATTTGCCCCTGGGGACAGATACAAATTAATATGAAGAGCTGCTCAAAATGTAAACACTATCTTTCTTTGGACAATTTCAGGATCAAGGGTAATGGTCAAACTACAAAGACATGCATCAAATGCCTTGATGCTAGCAGGGCGTCAAAGGAGCGTACAAGGTGCCCGCATGAAAGGCAGAGGTCTCGTTGTACGGACTGTGGGGGAAGTGAAATATGCCACCATTAAAGGGTGAGGTCTCATTGCAAAGAGTGCAAAGGCAGGCATATTTGTGAACATGAAAGACAAAGGGCCTATTGCAAAGACTGTAAGGGAAGTCAGTATTGCCACCATAAAAAGCAGAGGCGGCAATACCCTATATGCGACCCTCCTGGACATCTCGCCCATAATGTACGCGGCCGAGTCCGCAAGGCTCTACAGGGAAACAAAGAGCTTAGTTCTCAGGAGTATCTTGGGTGCGATATAGCAACACTGTAGGCCCATATTGACAAGCAGCTTTCCAGGGGTATGAACTGGGACAACTATGGAGAGTGGCACATTGATCACAAGGTGCCAATTAAATATAAGGAAAATGGGGATGCTCCATCGCTTGCTGAGGTAGCGAAAAGGCTTCACTATTCCAATACACAACCTATGTGGGCGAGTGAAAACATGTCAAAGGGCAATCGTTTCGTCTCATAATAAATGGCAACTATCGCTGTTCTTGTTGCGGGTGCCGCGATTAACGCGCTTGCCTTCAGCGGCACGAACTTCCTATTTAGCAAACTCTCAGGGCATGGCGAGGCGGAAAGGAAAAGGCATAATGAGGCTATCGAAAAATTTCAATCAGCCCAGGCACAGTGGGTGAAGGACAGACAAGGTAAAATCGATTGGTTCGGCAAGCAACAATTGCAAATAAAGGCCGGGAAGAGCCTTCGGGAGCTGGACGACAGCCTCTATAAATATTATATTGCAACAGAGGAGGGTAAGCCAAAATTGTCGGATTTCTATGTACCCTCTAAGAAACAACAAGATGGGGAACTCACCTTTATCATTGGCTCCCTATCTCTGCTAGGGTTTATGGCGTACAAATATCTGTAAACGTTTTTTTGACATATAATGTCAAACAAATCACATATTGTTACAGAGGAGGAGGCGGAAAAATTAAGCCAAATTTACTATACACCGGAACATCTCTGGACCGGATGAAAAGCTATCAAATTGCTCGCCTCAGAAGCCGGACTATCCAAAACGCTAGCCACCCACTGGTTGAGTAGACAACTCTTGTGGCTGCGAAACATCAAAGGCCCGAAACGTATCGATTATATTCATTTTAACATTACAGCACCCAATGAGATGCATCAGTTTGATATCCTCTATATGCCCCACGATAGGGTATATGGAAACACCTACAAGTACATTCTCACTGGTATTGACGTGGCTTCAAGATACAAGGTAGCTAGGCCATTGCGTAGCAAAAAGGCTAGCGAAGTCGCGGACATGATCAAGGACATTTCAAGGCGGGGCCTTTAAGACATCCTAAAACCTTCCAGTGCGATAATGGTAGTGAATTCAAGTCAGCAGTAACGAAGTTACTAGCTGATAACGGTGTGGAAATCAAGCGGGCTACTACCAAATACCACCATACTTTCACGGCCTTTGTGGAGTCCTACAACAAGGTACTCGCGGAAAGGCTCTTCAAGCCCTAAGATGCGCAAGAGTTGGTCTCCGGGGAAACTAGTACCATTTGGGTGAAACACTTGTACACTATCGTCAAAAGTCTCAACAATAGCAAAACTGCCATGATTAACATGAAACCTGGCAGGCTATTAAACTGGAGGATGTACCGCTCGCGAAAAGCGAAGAACATCCCGAGGAAAAGCCATTACCCGAGGATGGCTTGTATCTTTACCTCTTGCAGCCAGGGGAGGAACATGACGACTCTAAAAGGCGCGCAACTGACGCCTTTTGGGGCAGACAAACTCACAGGCTGGATCGTATCGTAGCAGGCAGCCGCGTTCTGTACTATTTGAAAGACGGGCCTGAAAGAAGCTTCGTCTCGGAGGAATTGATGCTGGTTCCAGATAGTAGTTCTTCATTCGTTCCTCTAGGGCATCCAGATATATTTCATCCTCGATACCTTTGATAACATTGGGTTCATTTTCCAGATCAATATCGACTAGGCGTCTATCTGGTATCGGAAATTTGAGTATATCGCCTATTTTTGATATATCGGCCAAATCCGATAGCCTCAACTCCCTATCCTTGATGACCTAATAACAGAGTGCGCCATGGTTGTTCTCTTTAGCATCAACAATATGGAGCCCTCGGCGTTGAATATTAGCCTCTAGATCCTCGTCTATCCCGTCTCCTGCAAATGTCCCCCATGCTTTTTCGCCTGACGCTAACCTGTTTAAAAGGTCTTCGTCGGTAGTGTATTCAAAGCCCTTGTAGTAGAGTCCATCTCGATATTTAAAATTTTCCAGGCAGGTAGAACAATATCCAGTCACTGACCTCGCGTTGATACAACATCGTAGAACGGGTACATGGATATCGTAATTATATGTAAATTGTTGTGTTTTTCTATATGCCTCCATCTTTTGATATTTCAATGGCTTTTAGTATACAGCCAAACGGGTCTAAAATGTATATTTTTCTAAAGCGTCACTGCACTTTGGAAAAATTGTGTTTGGTTGGGTGTGGACAGATCTGTCCACACCTTGGAGATCGGGAAAAACGCCTCCCTAGTCTTCTAGTGCTGGAACACCCAAATCATACAGGTCGTCTCGGGTAGGGTCGATAAGCCTAAAGTGGCACCCACAGCGCTCCAAATGTCCATCCTTTTCAAACCGATTAAAGGCGTGTATGCCGCTAGGGTTGTCGATGACAACAATCTCCTCCGCGCTTGGGTAGTTCTCCTTAAACCACCATCTCTTGGTCTTAATGTTACGCCTCTGAACATGCGTGCAGTAATAGGAAAGATGATGGTGCTTATCGTCGTCATGTGCGGTATGGTTGCGATGGATTATGATGACGTTGTCTTTATTGGAAACTTGGGCATGTGGCACATACCGTTCCTGAAGCATTATATTTTCTTGGGCCTGTTCCGCAAGCTGCTGATTTATGGAATCAATTTCATCCCCCAGCACCATGAGCTGGCTATCCCTGTGGTCCAAATCATCCTCGAGAATGGCGACGTCAATATTCCTGTCCTCGAGGGCCTGGCGCTGCCTACCATGCTCATCTTGTAGTTTTTGGACACCTGCTCGGGCAAGCCATTTAATCAGCCCTACAGCCTTGGGTTTTCTGGAACGGCGCACAATCTCCAATGCATCATCCAGTGTAACAAAAGCGTCATACCCATTCAGGTCTCCTTTTGGTCGTTGGTTACTAACCAGCCACATCTCATGACGTGCAAGGGTAGGAATATCCCGATATGACTCCGCAATCTTTTCAAAGCCCAAAACCCTGCCAATATCGGCACGTTTGAACATAGGTTGATTTTGATTGTTGGACAGGGTTTCAATGGCTCCTGCGTTAAACATAAGTTGCGACGAGATTTTAATATACCAAGGCCCGGCCGGATGTTTTCACTTAATAATTTTAATACTCACAAGAGTAGTAAAATTAGTGTCTGTTTACGGCATCATATCAATATCAAACATACCTTCGAATAGCTCCCGCGTATCATCGTCAAGTAGAGTGAAGTGGTTCTTGTAAATATTATCCTTAGTAAGGACATCCTCCTTGACTCTACACCAAGCATGCACAGCATTCGGATCGTCACATTCCGGTTTCCTCGTGGTCATATCGGGGTACATTGCTTTTAAAATACTTATTCTTGTGCCGAGTTGTTTACGCTGGCATCGGATCATGTATTGTTTATGCCCGCCTTTTTTTCCATGCTAGTGGGGATCATATTTATCAACCACGCATAGCACGGTATCATATTGATATCGGTGCGGCACATGCCTCTGCCGTTGTTCCGAGTTGTCCTGATTAAGAACACTAAGCTGTTCATCCCTGGCATCAATATCGTCCTCGAGAATGGCGATGGTCTGGCGCTGCTCCCTAAGCTCATCCTGTAATTTTTCCACCCCTTCCGAGTTAGCCATTTTGTCAAGGCTACTGCCCTGGGCTTTTTTGATCTGACAACAATCTCTAGGGCACCATCTAATGTGACAAAGACGTCATGGCAATTTTTTTTGCGCACTATATCAGCAATCTCTAAAAACCACCCCAGACCGGCACGTTTAAAATGAGGCCGATTCTGTTCATCAAATAGAGTCTCGATGGCTCCTGCGGGTACTGCGTTGAAAAGCGACATTTGTGATGACATTTTTTCTCTTATAGGATGGAATCAGATTCTTTGTATGGTCACTCGATAATCTTGTATGTTCTAGGGTGTTCCAGCCTCACGTACAGGCATGCATGCTTGGATTTTTTCAACTCACCCTTTATATCATCCCAATCGGATATCATATTCGTTTCCTCGTCAATTTGTTTCACATCTGAGCGTTCATGAGGGTACCAGAGGAAGAGCTGCTTCTTCTGTCTCCTCAGATTCTTCGGTAATGCAGTATACGATTGCGTTAAGAGCCAAAGGCTATGCCTGCGATGCCTGCCTGAAATAGCTAATTCAAGTAGGGGTTGTCGACGCTTGTCGAGGGTCTCGTCGGCTATCATATCGTCGACGACAAACAACGTCTCTTCACCCGCCAGCAATGAGGACAATTTTTGTATCCAGTCAAAGAGTTCATCCTTAGGATCTATCAGGAACACATATTCATCCTTCCAGAGCGAGACCCTCTCAAGGTAGGTCGTATTCCACTGTATAGTCGGGCACAATATCACTATGTTGTAGTAGCTTCGCTTATACTCATTTTCAAGTAGGTCCAAAGCACGTTTTGTTTTTCCGCAGCTTGTTGGGCCCGTAAAGATTGCTGTGTGGGGTTCTTTAACAACGTCCAACATTTTTATTAAAACCATTTTTTCCTATCTATTTTCGGTATGGTGCAAAAGCATTCAACACAGATCCATGTGCCGCCGTGGTTATTCGCCAAAGACCCCTTACAGACGAGGCAGAACTTGGTCTTTCGAGTATTGTATTCGAGGGGTAGAGGGTCAAACGATAGCTTGCCATCTAGGCAGCGCAGTACCTTGCGGTACCTCTTGACGAGCCGTGCCTTCTCCTGACTGACAGGGCAGTGCCCGGGGTAAAAGAAGGGTATCTTGATGGGTGTCCTTAAAAGTTCAATATACCGGGGTATAATGTCGTATGCGAATGGAGTCTAAAGAAGCATGTAATTTTTATCCTGTTGAGCCTGTTTAATATCCTTATCAATTTTCACGGGGTCTACAACATCCATTTATTTTGGTTTCGGCACGATACTCGCGGGTATCCAGTGCTTCTTCACCGCCATCTCACAAGAAGCTCTGCTCACGGCAAAGTACGCTACCATCTTGAGGACATCGTTCATGTCCATTTTTGTGGAGGGCCGTGCTATGCCCAGGAATTTTTTACCTGCCAGGGCGTAGGCAAAGGGGAAACTAAGGTCCACCACTGTTACGTACAGCATATCCAAAATTTCCTTTTCCTTGGGTGTAACGTTGCTTGCGTGAGTACTCATTTATTTAATGCATTTGAATATTTCAAGAGTTTTATCCTTTTTTGGGGGCTCAGGGGCGGGCTTGTGGGATTCCCCATCATTTTTGCCTCTGCCAAATTTGTACCATACCCCAACACCTATTGCGAGCACGGCAAGCGTCCCTACCCCGTACATGTAGACATTATCCATCGACTTATGAGAACCTGATACAGGTTCCTGATCAACCGGTAAAGAACTTTTGCCCACGTTCTTCTGTCAGTCGGCCTTGTTCTTTCGGTTCCATTCACCAAGTCTCTTGCCAGCAGCAACACGACCTTCGTTCTTCTTGGTTATGGTTTGGCTAGGTTCCTCACTCATTTGTTATAAGTCTTACGGCTTATAACAAATTTCAATGTAGGCTCAGGGCTCTTTCTCCTTGGTATCCGCCTCATCCTCTTTTTGGACATATGTCTAGCTGTATGCCCCATCACCAGGATAGGGGCCAGGCACCTACCAATGGTACAATACACCAGAATACCGAGGTCCGTCATGGCATCCCGGATAATGTGGTCATCCTCGATATCTTTTCGTAGGCCCTCGACACTATCAATATCCACGAGGTTTCCAACCATGTTCGCGTATAGGCTAACATGGGTAGTTAACGATTTTGCGGTCTTCTCACCCTTCTCCTGTAATTCTCGTTGAAGGTACTCGGCATGTACCTTTTCGATGGCCTCATCGGGGGCCTTGTCAACAAAGCCTTCTGTACATTTTTGGGTAGGAGATGTCCCCTGCCCCTACGTAGAGCTTCCTTCAAAGCTTGGCGTTGATCCGTTGGTTTTTCGACATGTTCAAATTCTGCGGAGGTATTGTCAAATATAGTCGCGAGCTCGGTAATTCTATTTATTATACGGCGGTATCGAAAAAAACAAAATGCGATCAGGGTATAGGGTAAAATTACAGCAATATACAAACACACTTCCATTTATAGCAAGTGTGTTTGATCAACCGCGCTAGACTACATTCTACTCGGAGATATATCGATGACCTTTCTTCTAATTATCTGCAACCCACAGGGGCTCCATGTTGGTGTAGTGTAGTCTTGCAATTTGCACCTCTTCGCTAGGGTATACCCCGTTCTCCCTATACTTTAGCGGCACCTTGTGATCAAACTGCCGCTGCCCTCTATTCCCTCAGTTTATACCGCCTTTAAATTGGGCCTGGATGTGTTTCATGAATGTTATAATATCACATCCTAGATATTCCTGGGATGCTATCTCTGAAATCCCAAATTAAGGCATCACGAATCCTAGTTAGAATCATCCCATGCAGATAAGCAGGGAGATCGCATGTTGGGCATTGGTTTCTTCGTTTTTTGTGGGGGCATTTGGTGCGTTCCTGTGATGCCTTCCTTATATCAAGGCATCTGGCACATTGCCTTGTTCGTTGCCCACTTCCTTTGACCTTGAAGTTGTATAGTGGTAAGGTGTGCTTACAGTGCGTGCATTTCCTGACCCCCTCCATATTGTACTTGCTTTTTGGATGTGGTACCCTACAAAATTTTGGACAGCTTTTGGAAAAAAACCATTATTCAAAAATGCTTACAACATTTCTGAATAGGCAATTAAAACATAAGTGGGAGGTATGTACCCCGTCGTCATGTACAAACCTTTTATCGTAAAAAGCAGAGAGGCCGAGTTTGTTCTGTTCGTACGTAATCATACCCTGCTCATGTACCCGCAAGTCAGAGCATTTTGCCTCTTTGACATACCCTTACACGAATATTTCGTACCTTCTTTGCCTTCGATGAAATAGCACTTGGCTGTTAGGGCAATCATCCGAAAACCTACGAATTCCGCTTTGAATAGCCCCCCTGTTCGACTCGAGTATTTATCAGTGACTAGCCAGTTTTTCACGTCCTTGTCGTAAGTGTCAAGCAGTTCGGGGTGAACGACATCTCTTAACTCTTCCCCAGATATGGCAAAATACGCACTGTCAGTACCCATGTAGATGTATTCGAAATCTCGACGATCCACGTACTTGTCCAGAAAATCATAGTAAAATTCCAACATCCGGAGCTTGGCTAGTTGGTACACTGCAATACCGCATTGGTAGGCTCTATCGATGGTACACTTGTGTTTGCCCCTTCTTACCTCGTACGCATCTCCCATCTCTTCAAGATTCTCTAGGTACGGGCTTCGGAAGGCTGCTTCAACCTCTTTTTCATTCCTGTTGAACGTAGTATTTGCGTGCCTCGCCAGGTCCTCAATCATCTTACCGTAGAAGCTGTTCCCTTTTAACTTTGCCGTATCCCCCGCAATACGCTTGTCGGGGTCTTTATCGGCCTGTCGCCGTGCATCGGCAATCTATTCCGGAAACCATTCAAAGGGCCTACCTCTAGCATACTTGAGGAATTGGTAAAAGGCAGTCACTTTCAACCCATGGTCGAGGTACCATTTTAGCACAGGGGTATACAGTAAGATCTTTTCGGCCTTTAACAACCCCACGAGCTTACGCGTACCTAGAACACGCTTGCGCCCCGTAGTTTTCAGGTACTCGTGCATATGCTCGGGGATTTGATTGTCGGGTATCTCCTTCACAACGAATAGTGGAGACATTTCACTGAATTTGTCACGCAGATCCTCAGGTACCCCAATATCAACTTGCGCAAACCCAAGGAGCGATCCATCCCGCACACCTCGCGTTAGCATCTCTAAGTTGTGCGCTGATGTCGGTGTAGCCACCTTGATCAGCTGTTCCTTCCCACAAGGAAAGTCTTGCATAAGGGTACTTGGGTAGAGCATGTTTGCGTCGTACCCTAGAATGGTCTTGCACTTGTGGGGTTCGCTGTACACGTGAGATCTTATACCTGTCACGTCCCCTTCGTGGTATCGACATAATACGATCGCGGGACCGCCAACCATCCCCGTCCGCAAGAGCTCGTAGGCCTCATTCCTAGTACATTTTGTACATGCTTTCTGTACCTGTTTACAATTCTTACAACCTTTGGTGTAGCAAGAGTCCTCGCACTTGTGCCTGCATGGTTCTCCCGGAGCGTATAGCTCCAACTTGGGGTTCAGCCGTAGAGACTTGTTCAAAACGTAGCGCATCGACACACCCGGAATACTTACCGCGTCCTTCAAAATATCAATCTCATCGGTGTAATACTGCAACCTCGTCTTGTCCACGGCTTCAATGAACGGTTCCACATCGGCTAGGTTGTACTCACGCAACCAGTCCAACATGGTGACGCAGCCTCGTTTGTAAAACTCAGCGCGAAATGTTTCGTAATCTTCAGGGGATAACGGGTTTTTCCCACTTAGCCGGCTATGAAAGTCCTCGTGCGCGACAGGCCCAACATGGTCCAACTTGTCGTGGCTCGTCAACCACTCATAGGGAAACACGAGTTTTTGGAGCTTACATTCCAAGGACTTGCACCAACCGGCATAGCTTAGACCAGGGGCAAGGAAATTCTTGATGTCGATAAATTTAAACCCCGAGGTAATGAGGAATATAGTCATTGTCTTTCTTCGCTACCGTGATCTTATCGCCCTGCGTGATCTCTTCGACAAAATACCGCTTGATCAAGTTTATATCGTACTTGCCACTGTTAAACCCAATTACGGCTACTTGATTTACCCACTCGTTCCACAACTCCCGGTTCTTTTTGGATAGCATGTCAAAATCGTCAGGTTTGGGGTACATCCTATCTACCTCTTCCACAATGAGGGCATGCCTCTTTTCCAGCTGCTCCACAAACTGTTTAACCAAAACCTTAGGATTCCTGTTCTCAATGAACGTCGGGTGGTTATTCAAGCTATCGGCAATACCAACACTTACAGGAATATGTCTCGAGAGGTACGTCAGATCGGAGGTTTGTTGGTAGTTTAAGGGTGCCAGTAGCGCCTCGAAATCAAACACGATATAGTGGGGGTAGGGCCTGAATTCCTTCTGAAAGTACCTCTTGATTTTGGATGGTTTCTCACATTCCCAAGCCGTGACGAGGTTGTGGCCATGTTCCCGTATCATCCTTTCCTTAGACAGGGTTGCGCCGTACCGAGCCTTGTCCGCGTCGGTTCTCTCAGGCTGACAGGGACATCCGTGCCATTTACAACCGTTGTATTCATAGACGGTCCTTGTGATGGGCTCATACCCATCAACTTTCCACTCTTTTTTATCCTTGCGCAAAATGCGTTCACCACCATGCCCGCATAGCGCGTGATGTATATGCCTTTCGGTTTGCTTTGCCATGTATTCAATCCATTTTGAAGCATCATAGCTAAAACCCTCATCGTAAAAGACCTTGTCCGCCTTGCTAGGAATACGTTTGACCTTCCCGCCCTTGCAAATGATTGTCGTCTTGGCGCCCTCGCATTCGTTCCTCTTATGCCGTTATAGGTGGTTGTTTTTGGTAAACAGCTGTTTGCATTCCTCACATTCCCATTTCTGTTGGGCTAGCACGTCTAAATCTTTGATGTAGAAACAGTGCCCGTCCAGCATACCAAGATTGATAGTGTCTAAACCCTTTTTGTACTGCTTTTGCCCATAGACGAGACGCCATGGTACCTTCGCGGAGTTTGTCTTGGGTTCAAAGACTCTGCTGTTGATCCCGAATTGTTTGGCCACGCCCTCAAGATCCACCAACCTCGTGGGGCGCACGTCCTTACGATTTAGTTTGGGGTCCCCGTAGTACTTTCGGGCTAAGGTGAGGGCTGGTTTTGTAAGAAACTCTATTCCCCGTATTACGTCTGCCCTCTCTCTTACAGCTAAGCACCTCCAAAAGCATAAGTTGTCCGTTCGTTCTATTTTCCAATCCATGGCGTAGATGCATCTCTTGTTTCGCAGCCAATCCGGGAGAGGGCCGCATCCCAGGAGAGGTTCGCACGTGCTTATCACCTTGATCTGTACGTGATCAAAAACGATTTTGCCCTCGTATGCTCCTGGGGTCTCGGTGGTCCTAACAGGTGGTAAATAAGCCTGGGTCCAAAACTCGCCATCCTCCAAATCGAGACGCTTCATCTCGCAGGCCTCAATGAGTGCTTCGATTTCCACTATACTTGATAGTGACCCGGAGCTCTTGGTTTTGTGGTAATCAGACACACCACCTCCACCCTTGTAAATATCACACCCGAAGCTGTACACAATCCTAACGCGCATTTCCATATGGGGTTCAATTTTTGCATAATAGCGTCCTTCAGGGGCTGGTTCAAATGCTTGTTGAACCGCCATGCTTTGATCCTATTTCCATCCTCCAACATCTGGATATCGTCCTCGGAACCCCGAATATCCTCCGTGTAGTCTTTCCCTGCCTCCTGCTCGATCTCGTCGTGAAGCGTTGTCCCCCCTGAAATATGTTCCTTTGCCTTGTTGTAGTAGAAGGCAACGATATCCCGCACACTCTGTAGTCGAGGGGCAAGAGCGTCGCGAGTTGCTGCCACCGGTGCCGACACGGTGCTATATATTTTACTGATTGCGTTCTTAAACCAACTCATCTCTCTTTATTATATACAGATTTTAGCAACGTCCGAAGATTGCTGAATTTTGAGTAAGGGACTTTCCCTTGCTCAACATATTGTTCACCTTTTTACTGCGCATGCGTTGATTTTTGATGATGTTTAGCGGATGTGTGTGTGCGGGGAGGGGAAATTTACCTCATTTGCAGCATTCTTTGATATGCATCAATAAACATGGCCTATTAGGGAATTGTGATGATATGCATGGATAAACACAGCCTATTAGGGACTTTACCTTGATATGCATGGATAAACACGGCATGGTAAGGACTTGCGTTGATTTTTTGCTGATGGTTAGCGGATTTTGCGGAGATGGGGTGTGATGAACAGCTGTGACGTCACAAAAATCAAAATAATGACCCCCTATACTAGCTGCTCCGAGCATTCTAGTTGTATCAATTGGCACGCAAATGAATCCCAACTGATCATCCACAAGCGCCCAAATAGCACACTTTCATTCCCAAACGACTCACATACCTCTACTTCCAAGCAGGGCGCCGACTATCGCTTTTTAAAATGCTATAGTGAGGATGAGGGTAATGAGACGAAAACTAGTTTTTCCAAGTTTACAGTGACGATGAAATAACCTTTGATGGTTATAGTAAAGTGAAGATGATGAGCAGGACTGTAGATTAACATTGTACCAATCAATGGACCACTCCTTAATGGAAATCCTTATCCAGTTTTGTAAGAAATGCGGAGGTTACTTCTTACCAATATATCATCAGGGCTAGGTTGCTTATTGTCAAGATAGTATGTTCTAGTGCGCACAGAGTGACGTGGCAATCGCAACCTTACATTTATACAATTACCGAGGAAATATTGAAATTGTCGACTGGAATCGCTGTGCAAAAAGCATTTGAAACATCCAATATCACGTTTATATGTCATGTCCAGTTCTATAAATTACAAAAAAGAAAATTTTACTTACTGCCATTTATAGCGTGTTCACGCACAAAGAATCCACTTTACTTCGAATTGTCGTTGTCGACTGGGCGCTGCGACTCTCTGGGCTTTAATGCAAAATACCAATTTTGTGGTACGTACACGCAGGAAAGGAAGTAAGAGGAAACACTTTAGTAACAGAAAAAAGGTGTGCACATTATCTGCTACAGCAAGCTCGAAAAAAATGGTTGATTAAAGACAGTCCGACATTTTCGCCCTAGAGAAGATTGTCCACGAAAAGCCTAATAAATGATTTCAAGCATACTGCACGACTCAAGGTTTATTATTCCCTAATGAACAAATTATGGTAAGAACTTAACTAGCCGTTCTTAATTACAACTCTGATGTTGAAAGAGAGCAAGCCTTCTTCTGAAGACGATTTGAGAGCAGTTCTAAGCACAATTTGCGGTAGGCAGACCATTTTAAATTCTTTAGCGTTTACAATACATTGACTACCTGACGAAATACATACAGAGTATTAATTATTGCAGTAATCCCCGTCTATAAAAAGAACACGCTTGTAAATGAATAATAGCAGTACACGAAAGATAAACAGATGCAAAAAGTGGGATTTGCGTGTACAGTAATAATGAAAAGAAAAACTTTGATATTAAAAACCTTGAAAATGACTCTCTGGAATGTGGTCTTTATCCCTACAGAATAAACTAAATCGTTCGCCGTATACATTTTAGTAAAAACATTGTAGCATTAAGGCTATATCAAGTAAAGTATAACCAACTAAGAGTATTCTTATTTTGACAATATATTTAGACCTATAATTTGATCATCTTCAGGTCTAAAATATAATTGTCTATATGTCAAAGACATTGTGGTGCTTTATCTCCAAATTTATGAACAAACCAACAATGACATTAAAATATTTAGAATATATGTCGATTTATTTGTAAATCATCTTCAGCTAAAATATAAATAAATTTATTATGTGGATTTACAGAATGATATTCACTAAAATGTGTAATAAAAATGGATCTAAATCTCAACATGGAGCCTGCTGTCACAAATAAATAATAGAAATTTAATTGCAATGAAATTTCGTTTTATCGCATTTTCTTTTCTCGTATATTCGAGCACAGTAGTAAGTATCAATTAACCAAAATACATGAACAGATATATAAACGCATATTGAACATTGAACAACTACGATTTTGTATCCAAATATGCAAGATTCGAGTGGATTTCTTATGAAAGGCAAGTTACTATATGCCGCAGCCGCTGTGCAAATAGTATTGTCTGTTTTTATAACTTCATCGAACGCTATCCTTTTGAGATTGCTGTTAAGACAAGATCGAACTCGTGTAAATATTATGTTTATTCTTATGAGCATCTCTGATATTTGTATTGGATTGGTTTCTGTGCCGATACAATCGTTCGCTTTTCTTTTTATCGACTAATTTATGAATGATTCATATTTTTATAGAATATCTTTCCATTCATTTTTTCTTATTCAATGACCACGATTTTAACAATTGAACGGAGTATGGTCATCATCACCCAAAAATAAACTTAAAGTGTGGCAAACCTGCAATCAATTTTACTATTGCATTGGATTTCGTTGTCAATGTCGTGATAGCTGCTTTGTTTGCTGCGAATTACTATGGATACGGTGATCCTAAACACGATACCAAAGAAAGCAATAAAGATATGGGGTTAATTTTCATTGCACTTGGCGAAACACTCTCGATATTACTTACTGGATTTCTACAACTGTGTATTTTATACTTTGTGCGAAAAAAATACAGAGCAATGCAAAATAGTCGAACAAGTTCGAACAACTACCAAGCACAAACCACTACCACAATAGGCATGATGTTTCTGTCGTTGCTGTGTTGCAACATTCCACAGTGCGTTTTGGTGTGGATGACCTTTTTTGGATATAAATTTTCCATAGAAAGTCACATAATGTTACTTTTTATCACACAAGACCTTCTATAGGCAAACTCCTTTTTTAACGCCATTATAATTATTAGTAGAATTTCACGTGGCTGTTGTTAAAATAATGTGGGGGTGGATTGATTATACTTTTAAGGTTAAATTTCTATGCCTGCCAGAAGATGTACTTCTGTGCTTCCAACACATGCACCTAAGCGATTTAATTGTTTTATTGTCAATTGAATTGAATTTTACAATGCACGTATTGAAAAAATTGTTCTTTTAAAATGTGAAGAAACCGAAGAAAGATTTATTTGTCTAACTGTAGTCTTATTACTTTAGAGCGAAGATTTTGTAAAAAAATAGACAAAAAAAGGCAATGCAATGTAAAGATTTCAGTTCCACTGAAGCAACAAGCATTTGCTTCTTGAAGGTACCAACCTTGAAAAGCACAAGGTTTTTTTAAAAAAAATCGTGTACTATCAGAAAACAGTGCAAGGATGTCTGGCCCGAATTTAGCATGTGTCGATTAAATTTATTGTTTGATGATTATATCTTCTTAGAACGATCTCGCTTGCAATTTATTTTTTACGAATTTGATAGTGCATGTATGATTTAGTGTTACCATAAATTTTCTTGCTGTTTCTTAAACAACTAAACAAACGATAGTAACTGTATAAATACTCAAAAAGTTGCAGACTTATTTTATTAATTTTTTTAGATTCTTTCTCCATTGTGATTCTTAGTTTTCACTCGTGCAGTTTTTTAATTATTATATAGGTTCACACGTATCATGCAGATTTAACGTCCCGCATAAAGCTATGCACAAAACTACTTGCAGTACCTGTACTAACTAGACATAGTGGGAGTTTTTAGCTTGAGATGAAATATATTTCTATTTTTTTGGCAAACTGCTATATGACCATAAGTCTCACTAAAAAAACAAAAATCTATTTACACTCGCACTAAAATTTTTTGATGGCGTAAAAAGGGAAACGAAAACAAAAATTGCATAAATCGACTTTTATGTCTTGGTTGTCATGTGAAGAAAAATTCCTTGACTATATAACTTGGCAGTTACTGACCAAGTGACACAAAAAATTGACATTAAAAAATTAATGCAACGTCATTCCTTTCAGTGACATCATTATTTTTGTCTTTTATTTTTAACCAAAAACGGACATGGAAGAACAACAGATGTATAACTACATCTAAAAAGACCTTTCACATTATTATTATTATTGAAATTATTTACCCAGGATAACCTCTTCAGTTCCTATTGGTACTACTACCAACGAGGGTCCTGCAAAGGGGTTCTAGTGCATTAAAAGCCCCCATTTGAGCTACGAAATCGTTCAAGCTCAGCAATCACTAAACTAGACAACCGGCTAAGATATCAATCCTATTCTTATGCTGAGCGATAAGCAGAAAGGATGGATTCTCACTTTTATAGTCTCTGGCATGACTCGACCGGGGTTTGAACCCAAGACCTCCCTGGAAGCGAACGCTCTACCAAAAGGATACCAGTCGGTACATCTGGAAAAAAATCTATGCGAAGATACGATATAAATGTTAGTCATGATAATAATAAAAAAATTTGTAATAACTTCAACAGAACATAAAAAAATCCCACTTTTGCTTGAGTTACGGAAATGGAAAGTTCCACAAATAAAAGTCCCAAAGTGGGCTCTACTCCGTCTAGAAAAGATTATCGAAAAAAAGGATGGGGTGGTGGCTTAAAGTTACGTGAATTTAAAAAAAAGATAATTCCTCTTTAAAGGAGAGGCGAAGAAAAAACTATTTTGTGGCAGTCAGAAAATAAATTTTTAACGAGAGAAAAAAATTTATAGATTTCTAAATCCTAAAATCTACTAATGTAACTACTATAATAACAAATAAATAACCCATATTTCATAACTAAATATCTGTATATCTTCCTAGTCACATTTTTACAAAATCGTCATGGCTGTACGTGATGAAAATAAGTAGGTTTTCAATGTACTTACCAGCAAACATCAAAAATAAGATCTTTCACTTAAGATAACCAAGAATATTTTACGTACTATATATAATAATAACAGCATTTTATAACCTTTGTTTAAACTTCTCTGAACTTAAGAAATATCTATCATGACCAACAACAATTTTTTCATGTTTTGAACGATGAAGTTTGTTATGTTGAGATGGCGCCAAATTTTAATAAATATACAGACCGGAAATATTCAAGAACAAATCGAACGCGCAATATGGTTGCTTCATCTTAATTCACGAATCTTTACTTTCTTTATCTTTACTCACAAAGTAAAAAATCAATTTTTGTTCAGTACGTTCAATAGTATAAAATATTAAAAATGTTCTTCACATGTTGTTCCACATTTTTTCCAATTTCGATCTTTAACTTTTTTTTATTCATTATTTGTGCGTATTGACCCGTGACCATCACAATAAGGAGAAATATATTCCATTGTTTTTTTATTTAGCCACCGCTTGGCAAATGTGTAAAAATACTGAATTATAAAAAAAATTCAGCACTCACAAAGATGTAAACAAAACTACTTTTAACAGACATGTAAAAAAATCAAATTTTTATAACCCTACAAATATTTTCAATATAAAACATTCTTAGTCTGTTTTTTTAGGAAGTTTTTTGTTGTGATGGCTGAAACATGTAAATTGATTTATTATAGAGCTGACTATGCCAGTCGGTCTGGTCTTTAAAATCAACACTGTCATCATAAACTTTTATTCCGCAGCCGTGCCGTGCGCAGTTCGCCTCTCCTTTAGAGGGTTGTCGATATGAACAGGAAAATTTCTCTTAAAAGGATGAAGAATGCTGACCCGTGTTATGATTAACAAACTGAAGCTGGAAATCAAAGCTAGGGTGAAAGTAGATGCAGTAAATAGAACGAAGACCCAACTAACCTGAAACGACTGAAAGTTTAGGTAATGCTGCTGCATTGCGTTACCTCCTTTGTCAACAGTAAATTTCGCAGGTAAATGTACTGTGGTTACAAACATTAAAACTAGAAGAAAAACTATTGTGTAGTATAAATTGTCACGAGATTGAGGAATTTAAGAGTAAGAAAAGATGCTTTATTTGCAAAGATCGTCACCATACAAGGCTATGTAAATCAGACAGGGATCGCAGAGAGTGTAACAGAGGTAAGAAAGAAAGCAGGGACCCAAAACTAAACATGGAAAATCTAGATTAAGGAAGTAGGTAAAAAAATTGTGATTCAGGTAAAGAACACAAGACCCTGTTATACACAAAGACAATAGGGAAGGTGGTATCCACGCAAGCTGTTAGTATTGTTGCAATCATGTTGAAAGAAGGACCTGCAGCTATACAGAGTAAATTTGAATTGATTGTGCATTTTTGTGTAATACCATCATACAGAAAAACCAACCTACTTTTAAATGCTCATCAGGGTGAGCAAGATGGGGCCAAAATCACCCATCCAATAGACAAAAACGAGAGCTTAGAAAGTTTGGGCATTTCAGAAGATGAAGTAAAATGCTGGAAACACAGATTGGAAGATTAGAAGAGTAATTGAGGTGACCAACCGAGTGGATAGTATAGTGAGTTGTAAGCAGAAGCAGACAATGCTTTAGTAGACCCTTCCAGTTACTTTATCCTTTGGAAGCAGCAAAGGAAGAATTTTCACTCAAAAATCATCTGGCACCAAAGCCTGATAAAATCACTGATTGGGAGAGTCTAATAACTCCTGTTATAGCGAGCATTCTGCTAGGAGAGCAACGAGGGGACAATACGGCACCAAAGACCGAAGTGGACTTCTTTATTAGATGGAAAACTTAGAAAAAGACTTCAAGAAAGCTTGAAGGGTGTGACTAACATCGCCTAATTGGGGGGAGAGATGCTGGAGATAATTATTTATTAACGGAAGGAGTTTTCAATGACTTATGGCACAACATTTTAAGCAGTGTTGAAACCAAAAGAAAAGAACAAAAGTTTCTGAGAAAAAGAAGAAACGAGACGAGGCGAATTTTGACAAGAAGAGATTTTAAAGTGTAGAGTTTACAATGAGAAGAAATAACTATTATGCAACGCATATTTTTAAAATATTTATACGAGCAATTCGAAAGAGCAGTACCGTAGGAAACAGATAAAAAATATATGTCAAGAATATTACCTCCCTGTCTCATTTAAAATCCACCCGTTGTACTGATTTTGTACCGGGTGTTTTAACGACAGAAAATAACGTTCATATGAATAGTTATGCCGAAAAAAAAAGTAGACTTAAGCTTTTTTAACAGTCTTATGTATCACGGTATATCAAGAATGTCAGAGGCTGTCAACAATCCATATTATCTTTGTGTAAACAACGGAAAATATTCGTACAGTTTGTGCCTGTTTTATTTTATTTTTATAATCATTTATAAAATTTATGTTGTACTTCAATGCGCTTATCCGCAATCTAGAGGAGCTAATTTTTAAAAGATTGCGACAATACTACCGTGGTATGTATCTGAGATACGTTAATTTAGTGTAGCTAACTGTCGAATTTCGACGCTTAGAATAGCTAAGTGTCGATTTCGGACGCTTAGAATAGCTAAATGTCGATTTTCGCCGCTTAGAAGAGGTAACTGTTGAATCTCGACGCTTAGGAGAGCTAAGTGTCGATTTCGGACGCTTAGAATACCTAAGCGTCGATTTTCGCCTCTTAGAAGAGCTAACTGTCGAATTTCGACGCTTAGAACAGCTAAGATTGCTTAGAAAAGCTAAGGAGGCTTAAACTGTTGAATTTTCGTTGCTTAGACCGTAACTTTTGACCGGTTGAGGGTGTTTATTGTTCATTCAATAACGTTTTCTTTGATTGGTCAAAAATAAACGCGGGGACTCAGTTCAGCGAATGACGTTATTTGTTTATGTATGAAATACTCTTCTCCTGAGGCGTCCTTGATACGTTTACCTGCATTTTCATTACAATCGATATCCGAAAGAGCCCATTCTGGAAAAAGTGACATTATCTATGTTTCAAAGTATGTATAGTTGCAATATACCAACTGCAGAAAGTTTGATATCTTGTTTGGATACCAATGAGCAGAAGCCTGTCGATCAAAGGGTAACAACATGGCTTCATTGCTACACCAGATCTTGCAAAAAAAGATGTTGCATCGCTTTGTACGTTTCATTACAGGAGCAGTGACAATTGCACCTCATCATGTTATAAAAGTTGAATATGTTGATCAAAAAATTGACAACCTGTGTCCAAAATCTGCGACTTGTTTTAAAATACTCATATTACCCCGTCAATATACTTGCTTCACACACTTTCGAGATGGTCTATATTTACATCTTAACTCTGATCATTGGAATGTAGATGACAAAGTTACACTTACACTTTAGCTTCATAGAACATGATTCAATGACTTTCTCTTGTTTTGCCGCCTTTTGTTGCTTGTTTATGTTTTTGTATACAATTTACTCTTGCGATTGGTCTGAGAAATTGAAATGTCCTTAAAAGACATTTTCGAAATTTTTGTTGACTATTTTCAATAAACAAAAAAGAAATCACGCAATTGGATCTTCAATAGGTCTCTTCTTTGTTTTGAAATATTTGACACACATTGTAGCTTTAAATATATCTTTGTATTTGCTTTTTCAACTTTATAAAAGTAACTAGTTGTCTTCACAAAAATGCTTAGAAAATTTGTTCTACTATATATAATATATTAAAGAATACGACGTATGAATGTACGATGTACGATGTAAGAATAGTCATGCTCATCAGATAAACAAGCGGTGGAAGTTTGCACATGCCCAAAGTTCAATCAATTGGTTTGAAACGGTAAAAAGTGAGGCATCCGATTTAGGCATTATACCTTCATGTTGTATAAAAATGTATCAATATATTTGTAATTTTTTTTATTCCAGACAATTATTTTCAAGGTTGTGCATTTCGATGCATTCAAACTCTGATAGCTAAATTTCTTCAAGTATTGTTCAAAATAGCAAGAGTCCTGGGAACGAAGACATTGTACCACTTTTGCTTCTTCGTAAAAAATGTCTGCATGGACAGACCTAGGTGTAATTTATACCGTTTCCCATGAAGCAAGAAAATTGAAGCGGTATGAATTTGTTTGTTTTTAGTTTCACATTGTTATACCCACTAGTAATATGCGTTTTGCGAAACTCAAAAGCTGGCTGAGTGATATTTTGTGTCTGAGAGTTGTGTGTGAAGTATCAACTTTACTATTTCACACTGAAATCAAGGTTGTGCATTTCGATGCATTCAAACTCTGATAGCTAAATTTCTTCAAGTATTGTTCAAAATAGCAAGAGTCCTGGGAACGAAGACATTGTAGCACTTATGCTTCTTCGTAAAAAATGTCTGCACGGACAGACCTAGGTGTAATTTATACCGTTTCCCATGAAGTAAGAAAACTTCTCAGAAAAAAAATCGAGCGCGCACTATTCTGAGGTGATATTTTTAAATGCGTACAATTTTCGTACCGTGTCGCTCGTTCGCTATAAGGAAGGCATTTTGCATAAGTTACTATTTACTCAGCGCAAAAAATGGTCTATGGATAAAGTATGAAAACGGATATGGTAGAACTTTTCGTTTTCATACAAAACAACAGTTTGAAAGTTTTATTTCTTCCAAGGAGGTCCTTCGGATTTTTTGTGGTTCTACATACTTTAAAAATACCGTGATTATATTTGATTATATCTAGGCATTTCCAATTTCAAATTACGCATACACAGAATGCATAATTTTGCAAATATATCGTCGCAACAATGCAAAGGTGCGTCTTTGCAAATTGGCGTTGCAGTATGAAAAATAATACGAAATTTTGGTTCTTTTTAGTGTAGTATATAGTCGACTCCAAATTCAAAACTAAAAAACTTAAAGTACAAAAACACGAAATACAAACCGGCAACATAAATTAACATAATTAGTATAATTTATACTAAATATTAAACATTCCCCCCCCGAAATATAGCAGGGGCAATATTTCCTAAATCCAAAAACAAAAGAGGACTGTAAATAACAAAAAAAATCACATGTTTATATACATCAATGTCTGACTAGTTCACATCTCTTCGTCGTATCTCTCCTATTATTTTCGCATTTCTTTGAGGTCGTACCTCAACATCGACTTTGTTTTCGCGTTCACGTAAACATTCGACAGAATATAATTTGTTCACAGGTCTCTTCAACTCTGAGGTCTGGGTTTTAACTAAAGCTCCTCGAATTTGTCCATCACGTCCTTTATAAAGGTCGATAACTTTACCGATTTTCCAAAGCGACTTCGGTACTTTCTCTTCATGAATTAGAACAACGTCATTCAACTTAATTTGCGGGTTGTCCTTACTGTTATGAAGCGATCGGTGTGACTCTCTTAAGTTTACTACGTACTCCTTGCGCCAACGATTCCAAAAGTGTTCAATGATCTGACTTATTTTGGTGCTGTGGTGGGCAAGGTTCAATTCTTCGTGTGATTTAAGGGTGGTTGAATTAGAAGACAAGTTAAGTCTACGTCCAAAAAGCATATGGTTTGGCGACAAACAACTTTCAAACTCGGTAGGATACTCGTACGTGAGTGGACGATTGTTTAATATGCACTCGATCTCATACAAAACTGTTTGCATCTCTTCAAATGAGAGTTTAGTCGACCTTAAATCCTTTCTTAATAGTTCCTTTGCACTGCGCACAAGTCTTTCGAAAAACCCTCCGTGCCATGGAGCAAGAGGGAGGTTAAAATGCCAATTTATTTTTAGATTTGAAATATAAGTTTGCGTATCACGTGAAACAAAATTACTACCATTGTCTGAGATGATATGATCTGGACAACCACGTCTCGAAATGAATCTTCGAAAGCTACTAATAAATGATGACGAATCGGGCCTAGGAACTAGATCTAACACCAAAGCTCTGCTCGATGCGCAGGTGTACAAGGTTACCCACGCTTTATTCATAACTGGTCTTTCATTGACATTGTTGTAAATGTTTTTAACGTACAGAGGTCCAAAATTGTCTATTCCTACTGCGGCGAAAGCTCTAGCGTCACTGAGTCTGTACCCTGGTAATGGTGGGGGAATCTCAGGGTAACGAAAAGGTTGTGATTTCAAACGCTTACATAAAAGACACTGGTGTAACAAAATTCGCACTAAACTACGAGCACTTTTGGTCCAATAACTCTGTCGGAATTCGGTAAGTGTTTGTTTTTGAGAGATGTGTTTTAGCTTACAGTGAATATCCATGATGATTAGCTTAGTTAACGAGTGATCTCGGTCGAGCAGTATAGGCGATATCGTTTCAACGGGTAACGGTGCGTTTACAAGTCGACCCCTGCAACGTAATAAACCTTTTTCGTCGATAAAAAACATAACATCTTTTTCTGTGTTATCATTTGCCAACTTGAACTTCTCCTGGTTGGCTTTCAATAAGAGCTCCTCCGCAGAGACTATTTCACAAGATCGTAGAATTTGCTCCAAAATTCGGTCTTCTTTTTTTCTTTTAATGTTTTTAATGAACCTTAACATCCATGCGGTAATTCTGACCAATCGTGTGAATTTGGAATACTTATCACAATTGATTACATTGTTGATACTAATTATGTCGGTATAATTATGCAACACTACTTGTTTACTTCTTTTCAGCTCATTTGAATGCCCAAGTGATAAATCATGATCTTTTATCTGTGGCAGCTGGTATTCTTTCGCGCACAAAAACGTTGGCCCCTCCCACCAAAGATTGTTTTCGGCCAAATTTAAAGTGGTGATTCCCCATCGAGTGATGAGATCTGCTGGATTTTTTTCAGTATTAACATAATTCCAGTTCCCAGCGTCACTGTTATTTCTAATCTCTTTTAAACGATTTTCAACAAACGGTACGAACTCCTTTGATGTCGCCTTTATCCATGAGAGAGTGATAGTTGAATCAGTCCAAAATAATATTTTATCGAAAGAAAGTTCTTTCTCCAGCGCGACAACAACAGATTTTACAAGACGAGACAACAACAAATTTCCTAGTAATTCCAAACGCGGCATAGTAATTGATTTTAACGGTGCTACCCTCGATTTAGAAGTTAGTAACTTAACAGTAATTTTCCCAGATCTCCATTCGGACCTAACGTAAACACAAGCTCCATATCCCTGCTGACTGGCATCACTAAATCCATGCATTTCCCTGTTTACAACTTCATCATCCTCGTCACTATGCTCAATCCTACGACCAACCTCAACAACTCCCACACTCTCCATCTCCTTCAAGATGCTCTCCCAACTCGCCTTCAATTCAACGTCAACATCATCATCCCAACCTAGCTTCCTCTCACATATTTTCTGCATCAAAATTTTCATGCTAATCAAAATTGGTTGAATGAGTCCCACAGGATCGTAGAACGAAGACAAAATCTTTAATATATTTCTCTTAGTAGGTTTTAACGCTTTTGCAGACTCCAATAATTCTGAAAAGTCAAAACATAATTTATCGGTCTGTTCATTCCAAACAAGTCCAAGAATTTTACCATTAGTTTGGGGAGGCGCGGTTGAGTCGGTGATATGATTTATATAGTTCCGAACATTTTCATTATTTGTGTGCCATTTACGAAGATAAAAATTCCCTTCTATAAATCGGAGTTTAAGCTGTTTAAACAACTTTACAACTTCTTCCTCATTCGCGTGACCGCCAATAAAATCGTCGACGAAAAACGACCTCACAACCTTTTGAACAAACAGTGGGTCAAATTCATACTGACTCACGTGATTTCGAATAGTACCGTTCAAACAAAATGGTGAACTCGTCAATCCAAACACTAAACGGGCGAATCGATTTCTAACGATGGTGGGTTGTTCGGCAAGGATATCGTCAAACCACAAAAACCTCAAAAAGTTACGATCTGTTTCTTTGATCGCAATTTGTAGAAATGCTTTTTCTATATCGGCTATCAAAACTATAGGATATGATCTGAATCGCAAGAGGATATCGTACAGTTGCGGCGTTAGCTGAGGACCCTTGTACAGTATGTCGTTTAGACTGGGCGACTCGTGGTTAATTTTCGCGGAAGCGTCAAAAACTATTCTCATTTTTGTCGTGCTTTTATCGTCACGTAAAACAGCGCGGTGTGGCAAGTAATGTGTTTCTCCCGGTGTCCCAACATCACGTACCGGTTCAATAATACCCAATTTCATTTGTTCCTTAAAAATATTATCGTAATCAACTAGAAGCGACGGGTTGTTTTTCAGCGATTGTGTAATTTTAATAAGCGCTTTCGGCTGAGTTCAAAATTGTCTGGTAGTAAGGAATGATTTTCTTTAAACGGCAAGGCTAACTCATAACGATTATCTTCATTCTTTTTTATCTTATCAAAAACGAGATCATAACAAGATTTTTCATTTTTTGAAATCCCAATACTATCCAATTCCCAAAATTTGTTCAACTGCTTATCAAGAACGTCAGTTTCCCTCTCACAACAATCAACACGCAAGGTATGAATCAAATTATTTGTCGATGTTTCGTTCTTTTCACACCCTCTCACAGACTCATGCACTCCGCTCAAAACCCATCCGAATTTTGTTTCTATGGCGACCAAACTACTTTCCACACTCCTGTTAATCTTCCCGGTAACTATATCCCAATACATATCCGACCCGATCAGTAAGTCAATTTCGTTCCCAACTCCCGAAGAAGCGAAATCAGTCTCTTTCAAATCTGTAAATTTTTGTTTTGCCGAATTTACGGGTTGCGATTTAATTGGTAAACAAATTATTGGGACCGAAAGTGCGCTAAATGAAATGGTGTTTTTGTCTCGTGTCACGGCTGATAATTTAACGCGGTCAGCTGTTTTAGAAATAACATTGCGATTACTGAAAGTAGAGATATTAATTTCTTCCGTGATCTCGGTGTTTAAATTCAACATTCTTCGAGCGCGATCAGAGATGTATGTCCTCTGAGAACCCCCATCGAACAAAACCTGAACTTGTACGCTTTGGTCGGTGGTTGTATTTTTGAGCATGACATCCGCAGTTTGCAAAAACACGTTGTTTGAATTGTTTTGCACATGGTTTTGATGCGTAACCTGCGACGGTTCTTTTTCTGTGCCCGGGGAATCACCCTTTTTCTTGTTTTTTTGAAAACAAAGTGCGGAATTGTGTATACCTCTACAATAAAAACACGGTTTTTTCTTTTGGCATTGATTTTGTTTGTGATTTTCTCTGAAGCACAAAAAACAACGATTTGATTTTTTTAGACACTCCTTTCTAGACGCCACATCCGTAATAACTGGGCACTTGTCAGACCAATGACAACCTTCACAAAATACGCATTTCTGCTTGGGCCTGGATTCAGATAACAAAGACGCGCCAGAAGAGGGCTCATATGAATGCGAAAAATCAAAACGTTTCTTACCCATGTCGTTACTAGGATCCCTTTCTGTTCTGTGTGAGTTAACGGTAGGATTCGGTACGATGCAATTTTCTCTAGCTTTTAACTCGTCATTTATTAGTTCGAGGAGTTTGTTAATATCCCAGACCTCTTGTTTCAGATTCCTGGAAACAGTCAATTTAATTTCGTGCGGCAATCGTTCCATAATGATCGGATTGAGTAAAGAGCCATAGTCCTTTCCTTCAATACCCAAGCTGTTTAAACTTCGTACATGAGATTCTATATCATCGTAGAGTCGTCGAAGAGCTGTTAGGTCGCGATCGTTATAAACTCTTTTCATCTTCAATAATTCGTGCATGTGTGAGTTTATAATTACTTGTGGATTTCCAAATCTGTTGGACAATAGCTTCAATGCTTCCTCGTAATTTTCGTTAGAAAGAGATAATCCAGATATACAATTTAAAGCGTCTCCTTCTAAATAGCACCTCAAATAATTAAATTTCTCAATGTTACTTAGTTGTGACTTATGAATCGAGGCTTCAAAACTTTCATAAAAACCTAACCATTTTGTACAGTCACCAGTAAACTTTGTAATTTCTAACTTGGGCAATCTAACAGTTTCTTTGTGCAAGTTGCTTCTCTCTCTTAAAACAGGCTCAATTTCAACTGTTCTTTTACAAGTTTCCTTTAAATTATTCAAGTGTTTTTGAACCTTTAATTCAAATACATAACAATCATTTAAACTGTCAGTCGCATCATCATCGTTCATAGCTATTTCAAGTATTTCGTCGTAAATATTCTTCACTTGTGTTAATCTCTGGCTGAGTATCGTTTCAGATGCGAGTAATTCTTCTCGAAATTCTTTCCAATTTCCTAACTTATTCTCGTTGTTGTTAATAATTCCACAGACACTACTCACAAGTGCGTTCTTCTTTCTTAACAATCTTTCTAAACTCATCTTATTATCCGGCTCGGTGAACCATGAAAAATAATACGAAATTTTGGTTCTTTTTAGTGTAGTATATAGTCGACTCCAAATTCAAAACTAAAAAACTTAAAGTACAAAAACACGAAATACAAACCGGCAACATAAATTAACATAATTAGTATAATTTATACTAAATATTAAACACAGTATACACATCAGAATTAGAAACTGCTACTTTCCCATCCGTGGTACCAGGGTGACTGTAGTATTGGAAATCAGGTTTACCCGATGCAGATTCCGAATTTCTCACGGGTATGATGCTATTGTGATACCAGTCATTACAAACTTCTAAAAGCTCATCTTGCAAAACTGCAAGCACTGATAATATATAGGATTGCGATCATCATAATAACCTCAATCGCGAAGATCATTGAAAAAGTTCTTCAACCAATTCAAAACACGTTTACGGAGGAATGACCACCAGGCTTCTATTCTTTGGTTGGATGTCGACTTTCCAAAATTGAAAGAACACATATAATTTGGTTATGACGATTGAGAAACCTTTGAATCCCAGCGATGTTTGTGTTTTCTACGCCTCGATCGGCTCTTATTTTCTTGGATATCCCACCAATGTGTGATATAAAACTTATCAGAAAGCCAGCTACAACAGAAGGATCCTTATTTGATGGGCAAACTCGCAACCATAACATTTTTCGGCTATAACCATCAATACAGCCATGTATGCCTGAAAGGTTTCAGTTTATCATTTCCGTCCAAATGCCAAACTTCGTTAGGTCCTTTCACGTAATACTTCCTTCTAAATAACTTGTGCGCTCTTCTGTATGCGACACCTTTTGGATCCAGATATTTTAGTGCGTAACGAACAACTTCATAAGTTGCAGTAATTCCATTTTTATTTAATTGTAGTCGAAACATATCTCTATATCCTAAGCTAGCGTTACTATTTCTAAGTTCAGTACTTATCGCTTGCAACACAATTCTTGTGTGGGCTGAAATTGTTTCTCTTAAACTTCGCTGAAGTGCACGTAAGCTGGTCTTTGTACCATAACATTCATGCATCAAGGAAATTACTTCATTGATTTCCGCCAGCGAAGGCGGAATCTTTAAAATCGCCTGAGGAGATAGAGAGATAGAGAGATAGATAGATAGAGACAGCGCAGCTAGGCTGGACGGCCGAAACTTATCCAGGCTAAAGATTTTTTTCTGAGAACAAGGCTAAAATGAGTTTTAAGCCAATAAGAATCCTAACAGTGCAACAGATTGTTTTAT
This sequence comes from Hydractinia echinata, assembly GCA_030067915.1. NCBI lineage: Eukaryota > Metazoa > Cnidaria > Hydrozoa > Anthoathecata > Hydractiniidae > Hydractinia > Hydractinia echinata. The sequence goes on from JASGCC010000276.1 coordinate 172,798, forward strand.
TATCCAATGAGCAATACTTTAAGTTAAAGCTCGTGCAGTGTAGCATAATGAAGATCGTCTTATAATGCGCCATCTTTGATGTTACGTCATTTCTTTCTGTACAATTTTATTTTTTATTTATTGAGTTGTATTTTAACATTGCAGGTTAGTTAAGGCCAGGATACACTTGTATAATATCATTAAATATATTCTATAATACAGTTAGAATTTTTCTACAATATACTTATAATTTGTTAAAATATCGTTACAATTTCATTTAATTTCATAACATCGTTGCCACAACAACGCTAGCAGATAATAGATCTATTGTCACACAAACAAAAGGCATTCGAAACCAGATCACCAACAATATTATTAAAATCAAACTCGTTTGATTTTATTCAAATATTATAGCCATGCAGCAAATTATGAGGTTATGACGCACATGTCAGGTGTTGAAATTATACATATTATAGCTATATTATAAGAAATTATAACTCTATTTTAAACATATTTTAAGAAATTATATTGATATTATAAGTGATATTTCAGTGATATTGTACAAGTGTATCAGGCCCTTTACAATAATAATTGAGAATACTCAATGATTTGTTTACCCCATAATTCTCCGTTTTCAAGATCAACTTCAAATTTTAAAATCTTTTAGGCTAATGGCGGAAATCTTCAAGCCCCTGGGCTTCTTGTTGTACTTGAATCACTCCCGTGAATTGATAGTAGAAATATTCTTCTATCAATTCACTTCTGGATGACATAACTGCTAAATAAACAAATCATTGATATCCTCTCTTCCTTCCTTCTCGTCGATAATGGCCGGATGTATTGAAGAAGAATACGTCAATTTTATTCGATTGATCAAAATTCGTCCAATCAGGTTTTTTATAACTAATTTTTGCACTGAAAGAACATATTTGATTGGCTCGATCAGTTGGTCTTACTAAGCGTCCACAATTTATACCTAACCCTTCTAAGCGTTCTTAGCTCTTCTAAGAGTCCTTAGCGCTGTTCTAAGCGTACTTAGCGCTCTTCTAAGCGTTATTAGCCCTTCTAAGCGTCGAAATTTGACTATTAGCTCCTCTAAGAGCCTTAGAGCTCTTCTAAGCCTTCTTAGCTCCTCTAAGCGTCGAAATTCGACAGTAAGCTACACTAAATTAACGTATCAAGTATCAAGATATAAGTATACCTCAAAATGGCAGATAAATGCCACGGTACAATACATTAAAGTTTCCCCTCCCCCTTAAAACAACAGCAATAAAATGCCTACTGCACTGCACTGGATAGTATTTCGACATGGAAAAAAAGTTTTAAAAGGTTTTAATTTGCACGTATGGTTCGTTAAAACTTAGACTACCATGAGGCTGCTTTTATAGTAGAGATCACAAAGGAGTCGCAAATTAGGAAAGTAACACAATTTTAAAAGATACTTTTTTTTAAGCCTGATTCTGCATTGATATTTTTTCACCGCGCAAGATCACTTCTAAGTTCTGTAATAGGAGTTCAAAATTTTCAAGGTTGCTTAAGGGCTCTCTGGAAAAATTCTGGACTCCGGGTTAATATACAGTCAACTTACCAACTTTTTTAACAGTGTATTAGTCTGGATACCATTAACCTAGCGCATCCAGACTATTGGTGGTCTACTTCTAATTTGATGACTTTTACTTAGTTCTAGTCCACACGACAACACACTAATGTTACAATCCATTTATTTTTACATTGCTACTAATTAAATGTCACTGTACAATTTCAACTGTATAAAACGGTGGTAGAACTCGAGATAGATCCACTTGCTATATTAAAAATGCGCTTCAACTCTTTAAAAAAGTAATACAGCCTCAATTACCTTAAATTTTAAATATCAACACTTGTTGAAAAGTAAAGGATAATGTAATTGCAACAAATAAAAAAATATTTAAAATCAAATTTTTAATTTTTTTTTAAGATTTCGCACACTTGAATTTTCATTCCTTTTTTGTACCCAATTTAAAGGGCATGCGGGTTAGGTAAATCAAGGCATACAAATATTAAAATACATTTTACAAAACAGTAGCCCATACAGCACAATATGCTTTCGTTTACATAAACCTAGAACAAGTCACGAATACAAGAGTTTTAGCGAAGTGTTCGTAAAAGAAAAATAGTTAACTAGGGGTAAACATTTTCTAGAATAGTTTTGAAAGAAAACTTTTTTTTATTGCATATTTACAGAAGTACACATTTAATCATTTTGTTATGGTTTAGCAACTTAGTTCGGTAGTTTTTGTATCTGAATACAATGACCTCTTTTTTTCCTTGTGATAAAAAATCATGAATTTTTACTTTTGGTAATTCATTTCTCCTGTACTATTTTCTCGCAAATATTATTTCGAAGAATATTTTTTGGTGCTTAATTTCGCAAATTTAGCTAGAATCCCTGAAATGCGCTAAAACTTTTACCCGCCAAAATTAGCAACATTAAGATAGATGCAAACTATTAATTTGTGCTTACTCTTATCAACGTCAGCATGATCCTTTTCACGAAGCTTAGGACTTTTACGGTTCCGGGTGTGAAATGTCCGTAATTCGACCATGCGCTGATTATGGGTAGCATTTGCAAAGGAAGTCCCTTATATGACCAGTAAAAGCTTTTGACAAACTATAATTCCCGAAACACTGTCGCTGTTTTTATATATTTAGTAAGTGCTTGTAGATTTAGAATTTAAATTGGTGTGTGAATAGACAAAAAATTAACTAAGACACATAAAATATGAATATAAAACAGTAAATATCTTTTGCAACTTCCTCCCTTTACTAAAAAGACTTATTTGAAATGTTTTAATATGAAAATCTACATATATAACTACAGACGTAACTAGAAACAACATTACAACTACGTAAAATTAATTCATGTTTATATTGCATACAAAAAAACATAGTTTGGGTGGTATCACTCTAGGAGACTAAAATTTCCACAAGAATTAAATGAGGTAAGTTTGCGAATTGCTTAAAAATTCGAGATTGCTATTTGCGAATCCGCGTTTTTGGAAATTTTCATTATTTTTGCAATTCGCGAAATTAGACTCGCAAAATCAAACTTTGAATTCATGTTTTTCCAGAATTTTTGTACTTTTAATACAAAAATGTATACGTTCTGAAACTTTAGCTCAAATAGAGCAACATGCTAATTCCACACTTGGCTATGAGATGTTTGTAAGAACTTTTCTATTGCTTAATTGCTCAATCAAAATAATCAAAATATCAAAAATATTGCAATAAGTATTAAAATAAAAGTAACATATACCTTACTGGTCGAAAAAGGTCGATGAAAAGAAAACAAATATTGGCTTAGTGACAAGATCTTTTACCAACTTTTGTTACGGGCCAGCCATTTTTAGCAACGACAATTTTGCCAATTAACCTTTTTCCTATTTTTAGTGCATTTAATTTACTTAATTCAGTTTACTGTTATATAAAAAGTAGTATTTCAGTCTTTACCATAAATAATCGGCATAAAGTGACTAAATTTCTTTCAGACGAATGTTTACTGACTGAAAATTGTTATCAAGTATGATGTAAGGAACTGAGGGACTTTGCAACATATCCTAAAAATCCTCCTTTACTTTGCAAAGTGGATTTTTCAACAAAGTTAACACATTTCCGTTTCATGTCACTTCTTCTTGATGAAGTGTGATTGGATTTAAAGTAAGAGCCGCCATTCTTTATTTCATCATCGATGTTCTTGATTGCGCTGACAACAGTGGCTTCGTATTTGCTAACATTCTCAGTTAAAGTGGTGGGATCTGCACGTGCGTGTTGTAAGGTTACAGCCATATTTTTAAAGTGATGTAACTGCTCAAGTCGCACTTTCTTGTTTGGTCGACTGCTTGCTTCTTCTGATTTGATTAACCTTTCAATGTATGTCACATTCGTCAAAAAGCTTTGACGAAGCGCTATTTCTTCGAGAGATTTAGCCGCACAAGAAGCAGAGTGAATGTCGTCAGAAACTTTCTGTCTGTACACACGGTATTCATCCAGCATTCCCAACAAAAGCTTTTTCTTGCCATCTTTATCAGTCATTGCAATTTGATATCTGTTCATCATATCCTCAACGGTGTTTTCAACTTCGATCTCCCCGTAAACGTAAATTCTATAAAAAAAGAACTACATAAAAATATGCTACTTAATTTTTGCTTTATTGCGGGTAATCCCAAAAACAATAATTAGGGCCAAAAACATTTGTTAACTGGTGCACCCAGTGCCCATTTTTGGTTGGGTTTCAGAAAGCAACACTGCTCATGAACTATTTTCAAACCATTCATTACGTCCTTACATGTAGTTGCTACATAGTTACAATAGTTTTCATTTTTCTTATTTCTCAACGGATAAAATAATTGATTGGATGGCTTGGATATCAATTCAGCCTAAGGGTCAGTCGTTTGGATCTGAATATTTTTTGAGTGCGGCTGTTTTAGCAAATTTGAATAAAAAGGAAGTTGTGATAAAAAATTTTTTATTCTTGGTTTTTTTATTATTCGCCATGCACTCATACAGCCATTTCAATTTCAAATTTGTCCTTTATAATGCCAGTTAATGCCAGTATGATCTTAAATGTCACCTATATGTAACTAACTACACCATAATGGAAGCTAAAAAAATGTGAAAAAACTTTTTAGATTGAATCTCTCTTAAATCGTCCACAATGAGAATATTTCAATCGTCACTGTGGACGATTTCAGACAAATTAATTTTATACGATTCGACGATCTAAAAAAATCGACGTAAATTTTGTCCCTAAAAAAGTGATAAATGACTAAAAAGTGAACGGAAATTATGTCAGACATAAATATTCACTATTATCTTATACTAGCCACGGGGGCCGGCGTCGAAACTTAGGCTTAAGCCACAAGTAACTGTGTGATCTGCCGTTGAACGCCATATGGAGTGCTTAATCAGAGCCGTGCACTGTGTCCGACATTCAGGTGGAGCGCTTTAGTGAAGGTATGAATTTTTTCATAAATCGGGTAATGCGCACACAACATTATAGTTTACAACCCGTTGTTACCCCGTCATAGCGAAAATGATCGGTCAATATTTTTTTTGGAAGAATAAGTTTCCGTGAAAGTTCAAAAATTAATTGCGACACCGGACTGAGCACTTACTACAGGTACTCTCAGGTGCTTAATACAATGGGGGGTCTTAATAGCTGGGGAGAGGGCGAAATATTTTTTGAGAACCAATTAAACGGGTGGGTCAGAATGTTTACTGAGAGAAGAGATACATGTGTGATACAATATGTGGTACAAAGTAGGTACAAATGTAGTGCGTAACAATCAATAAACGTACTGCTAGCTTGTGTCAATGATGGTAAGTAAATACCAGCAAACACACAGAATGTATGAACGTTCAAAACAAAAAATAATTTCAAAAATCTTTTTTGACCATCAGGAGCTTATTCATTGGACGAAATTAATAAGCGGGGGGGGGGGGGGCTTGATAAGGTGTGGGTGTGTGGTTAAAAAGTCTGAAAATTAATAAGTGTCCCCCCCCTTGTATTAGGCACCCGAGAGTAGTGCTTTATCGCAATACCAGTTTAAATAAAGCACAGGAAACAACGTTGCTACTCGCTCAGCAATTTTGTTTGCATAATAAGTTTTCATGAAAGTAATAAAAATGTCTAGCTACTTAGCTGCATTTCAAATATGAAGAAGAAAAATTACCAAGTGCAATCACAATGACATACTGCATCAGTTAAGTCTTAAGGTTTTGCTCCTCTAAAGAATGTGCTCCAAAAAAGACACAATTCTTCCTTTTTCCAAGGAGTTAATTGTCACATACGAACTAAACTTTGGCAACAAACCCAAAATGTCTAGCTGGGTCAGCTCAAAAGAGGTCTGCGAACAGTCTTCAGCAGGAACTAGAGATTTCTTCCATCCGTAAAACGTTACATCTGCCCCACTCAGTACAATCTTGTGTGACTGGGGTAATAATCAAGACAGTTACAGTCCTCTGTTAAAATTTTTGTTAATATAACGATCAAAGGTTATGGAGTATGTGAACAAGAGATAAATAACTTATCCTAAGATTACTAAAATAAGCATTGTATCATAAACCATATAGCATATCAGATCTTAACATTACACAAACCCTGCCACACTTTGTGCACTTGTGTAGAGCGCCACCTACTACACCTACACACCTACTAAACCCACAAAAATTGCGCAACCAACCGCCACAGTAAAAATATGCAAAGACTAATCCCAAAATACAATGTTCGAAATGACATAACCATGTAGAAATATCCAGCAATGTATTGATAGACATGAACCTAGCACAACTCTGCCACAGTTTATGCTCTAGTGTAGAGTGCCAAACCACACTTCAAACGAACTAACGGAGCGCTACCAACCGTCACAATCTTAACTATCAATACAACGACATACATTTCAAGCGACACAGTTCAGAAAAGAATTTTTTTTACTATTTTACTATTTTTTATTTATTTAAAAACACTTTAATTATATCAACACCCACATTTCTATCCAACATAGTATATCAGCAGTTTCGAACCCTTTTACTGAACTAGCTGATATACTTAGACGCTGAGCGGGTTCACCTTAACTAAGGTCCCTGTAAGGGTCATCAGCAGTGACTCAGCCTCTCTTTCTTTCACTTAAACCTGGGTGTAATATTCATATCTTCAGTGGACTTGCACTACCTGATTTTAGAGTTAAGTGCAAATCTTTTAAGTATGTCATGACGACCATACATTTTGTTAAGCACTTTATTAACCTTATCCAACTTGGCACCTTGCTGAAACATCCTTTGTAATAGGTTCTGGGTGGAATTAACGAAGTCAGTTATTTTTGAAGTAGCCCGGCCGATTCTGATGATTTCCGCTCCAATTGACGAATAAAATATACTTGATGGTATGTTACTGCTTTTGTACGACATGCGCACAATTGAGAACGGAAATACATCTTTTCTATCAAACAGACTCAAAGAAAATTGTCTGTTGAATAAAGTGATGTCTAAATCTAAGAATGATGCTTGGTCGTCATCATGCTCCCTTTTTAATTCGAGCTCTTTAGGATAATTTTCCGAACAGACCATCATCATTAATCACACTCAAATCATCAATAAATCTGGAAACATTACCAAATTTTCTAGCTAAATGAATATCTTTTTTCTTAAGATTTTTAACCCATTGACTTTCGTAATAGAACAAAAATAGGTTTTTCATGAAAGGTGCTGGATTTGATTCCATAGGAATGCCGATCACCTGTTGAAACATGGTATTGCCACACGTGAAGAAACGATTATCCATGACATACTTTAAGCCTTCTTTTACTTTATCCTTATCGAATACAACATCGTTTTTGGCAGGATTAGATACCCATTTAGTTCCACACTTATAAACTTGTAACACTTGTAACATATTTTTTGTACCTCCTTTTCAATATTTTTAATAACCGGTTCATTGTTCTGTATAACCTAAAAGGATTTAACACCCTAATAAAAATGAGATTTATAATGATATGCTTCTATTTGAGAGTAGAAGAGCTTAGGAACAGAAGATATAGATTGAGATAAAGGCTTAGTAGAACATTTAGGTGTACCGATAATGAACCTAAATTTAGTTGGTGTTTTATGCATTTTTGGCAACCAGTAAATCTGAGAAAGACATTTATTTTCTTTATTAACCTGTAACTTGAAGTTATCCCGCAGTTATCTGGGAATTAATAACATCTAGTGGTAAGGAATCAGACTTCTGGTACGCCGCAGTCCCTCCGTTATCTGTCAAACCCAGTTCGGTCAACAAAACATTGGCGTAAAACCTTTTACAAATTATTGCTACATTGCCAGTTGCCTTATTAATAGGTGTTACTATATACTTATCATGTAAATCCTTTAAGGCTTTGGTGCTACTTTTATCCTTAAGAATCTCAGAAGCAGTGTTGTATTTAAATTGTTGGATTTTACTTTCGACCAATGTCATAACATTATTTACCCAGCCACTAAAAATTACTCTGTTTCTGCTATTTTTTGAACACCAGTATGATACACATTCTTTTATTCCCTCCTGTATAAATTTTTTAGCTTCATCCCAGTCCTCCAAGCAAGGTTCCCTGTACTTAGGCCCTTTTTTAATTAGTTGTCGCAAATTACTATTTTTTATTAGTGTTAGGTCTCCAGTCATGACATGACCATGGTGTTTATCTACATATGGAGATTGGTAACAATGACAAGGTAAAGTTGATGGGTCGTCTTAAAGGCATGAACATATAAGTTATGGACAAATTTATTAAAATTGAAGATTTTGGAACTTATTGTATTGGTCAGTTTGTAAACAATGGTTGTATCGAATTTAGCTGCTTGGGAAGGAATATTATTTTGAATGGTTGGATCGTTTAAAATGCGTGGAAGATTAATTCTTTCAATAGCTTTACTATGGAAGAAAATATGGCATAAATGAGTGCGAGACTTTCTAATAGGTTTAGTAGGTTTTGGTTTGTATAGCAGAATACCAGTAATTAAACTTAAAATCAATCGTCTGATCAGCCAGTTCATCCTTCACCAAATTGGCTAAGTTTTTTAAAAGCGACTTGCTCATGGTTGATACTGAGACACGAATGTTGTTAAATAAACTGTAATCTATGGCGTTGATGGCTGCACTTTACCTAAGCTCTTAAAGAAAAAGGATGAAAGGTTGTACATTTAGCAGGTCTTTTGGCAAGGGGCCACTGCTCTGTCGTTGCAATGAAACCACTTACCATGGACTTGATTATAAGCGACGACAGTGTAATGACCGTTGTCCAAATTTCCAGAGTGATTGATTACAGCCCTTAAGTTGTAGTGCTGGCGACAATAGACTAATTTTGTTGTAGTCAATCTGTATTTAGCTACTTTCACTTTCTAGCCAGAGGTAATAGCTACCTAAAGAGTTAGCTAGACAGCCAAAACCCTAACATAAAAATAAATAATGTTGGCTAGGATAAAAAGCTCTTGTACCAAATTGGATAAAAAACATAAAAGCAATAAATAAGTTCAGCTATAGCTAGCTGACTTTAGGATGCCCCCTCCAAATCTACGTCTTAAGATCTTAATCTTAAGATTGGTGGTTTAAGATTTGTATGTAGCTAAGAAACGTGACAATACATATACCTTAATATGTGAAAACATACAGAAAACTAATAATACATAAATCAAACGCTTTTAGAAGACAAAGAAGTCAAAAACTCGGCCATCATGATTGTTTACTACACGCAAGCGATCAAAACAAAGTCAGTAAAATTATATCGCACTTGGTATTTCATGCAGATATAAAAAAATTGTGTGACACGACGATTTTATTGAGGACAGACAGAAAGAATACGGCTATTAATATAGAGATGTATTCGTTGTTATTCTATTGTAAACGTATTGCCACCTGAAGCTCAAGTCACTTCAAATCTTCCAGAATTGATTTCCATTGTGTTAAGAAAACTCTGAAAAAAAGCTTTTACTTAACGGATGTTTAACAATGTTAATCTATGTTGAGAAACAAACTAAAAGATATGCTGGGTGTCGTTATCTTGCAACAGCTGGTCTCAATGCAAAAAAAAATTTTTTTGCAGGTCTACTTTCTTCTTGTCACAAGGGATAAAGGTGAAAACGAAGTCGACGCCACATTAATAATGATCAGATAAAACTGGAAAAACGGGGTGGCCTAATGGCTAAGCTCAGCTTTATTTCGGAATCATCGCAGAACCCGATTTTTACCGGTTTTGTTTTAGCTCCACGTGTAATAGACCAATCACGAAGTCGATTTTTACTAATAGCCAGTCCAACTCGTTCCCTGCCTCGACATGTCGACGGAGGAAACATGCAACGATCAGGTTACGCTGACGTATTTCTTGTGCTTATACACGCATGAACATGTGCTGAAGTTACATTTCAATAGAATCTATTTAATTTTTTGTAAAGGATATTCGGTATTTCTTTGAAGTTGCCCTTTTATGCGAAAACTCAGAGCGATATCTAAACTATTTGATAATTGTCGCTCTGACTATCCCACTGAAATTGGGTGATAGCATTAAAAAAAGTATCGCTCTGCAATTTCCACCAGTGCGGAAAAAGTTCAATGGGTCCAAAAATCCAGAGCGATAAGAGAATTCGCACTTATGAAAATCAAGATTAGAGAAAATTTATAAAAGTATTATCAATTGGATACACTGAGTTGTCTGGCTTACTTTCATGTCTCTCCGAAAAATGTTTCTCAGGAAGCTCTGTCACACCCGAGGAGGAGTGAAATGAAGTTTAGGTTCTTGCCTTTTTCATTCCTCTATATTAAAGATACGCTGTAACTTTTTGTGTCCAGCGAGACAAGACTCTTAGTTGGGGTCACTATGTTCTTAATGTGGAGGGACTTGTTAAAAGCAATTTTTTGATTGGAATCTATTCTTTGGTTGATTTGAATACAAAAGATACTAGGTGCTATTTTTTATATTTGGGTGTGGCCCTGGTTGACCTCATCACTTTTTTAGTCAGTAAAATATGAAAGTTGGTACTTGATTTTTTTTTGATTGATAGATAATATAAAAACTAGTAAAAAATGTATAAAAACTTCGAAAATAAGGCACTCAAAAGACGCATGGACTTAAATGTTTCATATTTCAGGGGGTAAAGTACGTATTTTAAAATTAGTGTGACTATAAACAAAGTTTTGGTAGTGAAATGTTTTTTTTGTTTTTACAATGATAGTTGTTTAAGAAAGTTATGTGAGACAAGTGCATTCTATACATAGTATATTGTTTTCATAATAGTGATTATGAGATAACAAAACAGCAAGCTGTAGGGATTTGATTAGTCTATGACTCTATTATTTTAAGTGGTAGAGGTTAAACCCTCCAAAGATCTCTGTATATATGAATGAAGAATCTCCAAAAAAGAAAAAAAGTAGTGATTTCAGCTTAGAAAAGTGCATTGTCTGTCAAGAGGTAAATAACAAAAACGTATGTCTCAATGATTGTTAGCTTTATGGCGCTACTTTATTTGGAAATAGTTATTCTCATTTTTTATAGGTCACTCCTCTTCCAAAATCTGAAAGTATCACAAAGTTAATTGACTGCTTATTGAAAGAGCCAATTATGAAGATCAAACATTTATTAATTCCTTTGACAACTTATAATTGGATCTGTTGAATCTCTTTTCATTATCACGAATGTTACAAAAGCGTAATTAATAAAACAAACATTTCTCGTTTAAAGGCACGGTATAAAAAGCTACATGATTAAGCATCCATACAAGGAAGACCCTCACTATAACCAAAACAACTACCAGACCAAAGTTTGTTTATAAGCCTCAATTCTGCTCCAAATGACGCTATAGCAGATAATGTTTAGTATCATCTTAATTGTTGGGTTATGATATAGCGACAAGTTTTTAGTACATCTACGAATGCAATCACACATTGATACCAAACAAGATTTAACAAAATACTTGGTGAGGCACGTTATCGATTATTTAAGGAGAAAATACAGTAAATACATGGTTACATACGATTTAACAAGTGGATGTAACATATATACCCAGATGATATGATGCAGTATGACCACGAAGAAGCTGATACGTTACTCGTGCGTTAAGATTGTGACATTGCTCAAGCTGGTTCCTTCACAGAGTGTGTAGTCTACTCATCAGATACTGATGTATTTCTACTACTTGTACACTATTCACAGAATTTGCCACAGGTATGTTTAGTTCTTATATATGTTGTAGTATGTGCAACCTTGTTTTTTAAAGTAAAGTAAAAAAAATCCATAAAGGATGCAATGAAAACAGATTTTCCAATTTAGGCACTAAAGTTGCGGACTGGAAAAGGACTAAACTGCAGAGACGTCAATATTAACGCTTGTTTTGAAAGTCGGGGTCCAAGGCATTTCATACGTTTACTGGATGTGACCAAACTGGAAGGTTTTGTAAAAAATCAAAAACAACTTGGTGGAACCATTTCGAAAAAGCTGACAATGCCACATTGGATGCATTTTCAAGGCGAGCATTGGCGATGCGTTGCCATCTCTTGGGATACTGGGAGTACTGGAAGAAATTGTTGTTTCCCTTTAGGGTGGTCCAAAATGGCAGAAAAATCCTTGTCTGATTTACGGTGGTACTTATTCTCTAAATTTCAACAAGAAGCAGTTGAATTGCCACCGACGTTTGATGCTTTTAAGTACAAGTTATTCCGTACCCATTATAATACTATGGTATTGAGAAGATCACATTTTTCAATTCAAAAGCTTCCACCACTACTGAATTATTGTTGGGAAAATAAAGATTCGTCATTATTACCAATTCAACTGATAATTTACCAGCGCCATTGGCATTAACTGAACTTAGTAGTTGTTCTTGCAAGTTAAGCTGTTCTAATAATAGGTGCAAGTGTCAAAAAGCAGTTTCGCTTGTACTGACATGTGTAATTGCATTGAATGTCAAAACAACGATGATAAAGAAAATGTAATTGATAAAGATCTTGGGACATCTGACGATTAATTATAAATTTTAAGGAGAATGTTTTTGGACTTAGATAAACCAAAAGCTTTGACATAAAGATTTTTATGCTTAACAGGGAGTGAAATAACTTGAATAATGAGTATATAACATTAGTTTAAAACGACAAATGGGTACTGTTACTCTCTTTTTGAAGTACAGCTACTGACAAATAACAAATAGCTGATCACTAACACGAATTTTTTTTTCTTTAGTATACCTATCGACTAGTTTACCCCCATAAATAATAAAGTGTAATATCTCATAGATAGTTGATTCTTTAAATATGGCTTTTGGAGATTTTTTACATCTCTTTAATAATAGCCGTATTCTGTGTGTTCAAAATGGTTGCGCGCAGTTTTTTCCGCAAAATCCCGGAAAAACGCAGAGCCCGGAGTATTTTTTAGATTTCGGTCCGGTATCTTTATTAAATTCTTAAACCAATCAGAATCTACAAATGTTAATATAAACCAATCACTTGGTAGAAAATTTTCCGCGGTAATTGTTAACATTTTTTACGGTCCGGTTCGAAAAAAAGCAAAAAACAGACAGACGAGCAAGAAGTTGAAAGCAAGTGAATGCCAGGAAAGTTTCTGAATTAAGAAAGTTTCTGATTTACTTCTAAATTTTACTTTTTGTTCATTTCTACATGTGACAAGACAATTTTCTTGGGTTCTTCGTAGATTTACTTATGTTTCTTTTTTTATTTAGCTGGCTAGCTAGGCTAATTATTTTGAGAACACTTTCGCTGCTCTAGCCACATCACTTATTTCCTTTTTATTTGTTTTGAATTTTGTTACTTATTTACAAAGGAACTACACGTAGCTAATCATGAATGTTCCTCCTCAAAACAATTTTTTAATTGAACATGACTATGCATATCTCCCACCTGAAATTGCAAATGATAATGTTGATGTTCAGCATAATTATGCACATCGTCTTCCACGCCTACAAAATCATGTAGATGTTAGTGGTGCTCGAAGAAGGAACCATGTTGAAAGACAACGGCAACATCATGTTCAGCAGGTAATGGAAAGGAGAGTCAATGAGACTGTTGAAGAGGGTGACCAACGTAGGCAAGACAATGCTTTGTGACAAAATGTAAGACGTGCAAATGAAAATTTTGTACAGGCAAATGCACGCCGTAGAGCAGACCTTTTTTTGCTAGGCCTCCGCCATTTTTAAATTTAGCTAGGATTAACAATTTTTTACCTCCTACACATTTTGCAGGTGAGTTTAATATTGTATGTCAGCATTGTGCAGCTATTAAATTTAATAATGAAAATCATTTTAAGTGTTGTCACAATGGCAAGGTAGCCCTGCCTGCTATATTACAATTTCCTGCTGAAATACGTGAATTTTTAAGCAACGACTCTGCTCAGGCTAAACAGTTTCGTAAGTATATCAGAGTATACAATAATGCATTTAGTTTTGCTTCTTTGTCAGCAAACATTCGAGCACTGCCAGGTCATGGACCGCCCTGTTTTAGAATATGTGTTCAATTATTTCACAGGTATTGTGCTTTATTACCTGCTCAAAATGAAATACCTAATTTTAGCCAATTGTATATTGTAGAGGCTGCAGCTGCCTTAAACATGCGCATTGAGAATCCAACACATGCTCATTGTAATCGTGAAACAATGCAGATAATTCAAGATGTTCTTAACAGGGATTCTCCATATGCTGCAGCTTATAGAAATATGGCTGAAGTGGAACGTGAAGAAACAGCCAGAGCAGCAGCAGAAAACAGACAGCCTTCTGTTGTAAGTATGGTAATGCGTGAGGGTAATGATCGCAGAAGGTATAATGCACCCTTGCATCAGGAAGTTGCTGCTGATGGGGCACCTCCTAATGCAAGAGATATCGTTGTTTATCCACGTAATCAACCTTTGCGGCAAATCTCTTATACATCATGCAATATTGATCCTATGATGTATGCTATTTTATTTCCACGTGGTGAGCCGGGTTGGGACCCAAACATGGCCCACGTCAGGGAGCATGCAACTGGAGTTTGAAATAGGCTAACCCAGTTGGAATATTATATTTACCGCATTGCTATTAGGCGAGAATTTTCTGCCCTTCATCTAGCAGGTAAATTGTTTCACGCAGTTAAAGTACAGGTTGTTAATACTTTTAAGCAAGGTTATGTAGGAGATAGGTGTTTTACAAAAAATATTGTTTTTCCACAAGTATTATAATTTTTCATGTTTCGCTTTTATGCAACACTAAGATTACAAGTATTGGTTAGTGTTACATGTCGTATGTAACATAAACCCTGCAATAACATAATTTTAATAAGCAACTTACCATTTTGATATGGTGCTTATCAAAATTGTGTATTGTCTACGTGACTATTATACCACCATGTTAGGTGGTTGATAGGTTTCAGGTGTTCTCATGCCTTTATGGGTGTGTTGACAGTGTTATCATGTTCTGTCTCAAGCTTTAATCGGAGATAGTTCCTTAACATCAATGATTAAAGTGTGTGTTTATGCCTGAACAAGTGCCGCGTCTACTTGATCTTTGTGGCACACAGTTGTCGCACGCGGTGTTGCTCAATTAAATTGATCCTCTTAGAAGAACCTCTATCTCCTACACTGTAAAATATTGTTGTCCACTGCCTGTGAGAGTTTGCCTCACATTTTATTGTGCAAATGTATGTTTTTCTTCTCTCATAGGTGGGGTGCGAAATCCAATGGCTTACCTTCTCGCGGTGCACCCCGTTACGTCAATTTTAGCTGGATTTATAAATAAACAATTTTTTGAACTTATAATTGTGTAAACAGAATTTTAATTTTAAGGTGAATAAAATAGACTTTGTAGCCCTTCCTAATTTAAAGCAATTTATTCTACTAAATTCACTTTCTTAAAGTCCAGTTAAAGTTCACAAACTGAAAGCCAGGTTTGCCTTAAGGGGGATTTTCACGAAGCGAATTGAACGGTAAATTCGATTTTTAATTTTCACGACAAAATAAATTAGGCGCCAAATTCATTGTTTACATTCGTTAACCGCGTTCTGATTGGTCAAAAACTAGCAGCGAAACCTTTAGCCGCGAAAAAGTGGGAACTGTTTCTACTTTTCAGCGAAGCGAATATTTCGATGCAAAATCAAAACAAACAAAACTGCGCATGCTCAGATACAATTCGCCGTCGAATTCGCCGTTCAATTCGCTTCGTGAAAATCCCCCTTTATGGGTATTTTTTTGTATATTGTCTCCCTTTACTTAAGGCAATCAATATTTATGTAACTGTACATGTATATTCAGTTGTGCAAATTACATCTTCCTTATATTTATGCAACTTTATTTAAATAGTAATTTATTTTTAGGCAAACTAAAAATGTCACGATTTGAAAAGTTTTTAAGTGAAAACACTGCTGCTTCAGCAGGAGTATCGTCTGCAGGCGAATCAACAACAACAACAGCAAGTACAACATCAGTAACAGAATCACTAGCAACAGCAGTTACAACAGCAACATTTGCAACAACAACAACAACAGCAACAACGACAACAACAGCTGCATCAAGTCAAGAAAACCTTAGGAATGTAAGGTCCACCTTTATTACCATCGTCTATAAGTTCTAATTCTCTTACATATTCTCATCACATTGTTCATTGAAAAAATTGAGTCTTATATTTTTATATTTGAGTTGAGTTTTATATAGTATATTCTTTTCCGTATTTTAGGATCTATCTTACAAAGCATACCTGCGGTATCGTAGAAGAAACCCAGGGCCCAGGTCAAGGGCGTCATACCTTGTGTGGCGTCGCCTCCGGGGCAGGGACCGCGAGGGCTTCCGCTGGCGGGAGCGGCCTGGGCATCCTACTCACGAAGAAGGGGCGAAATCGATCCTGATACAACAGGGGATGTGTTCTATCAAGGTGGAATACCTTTAATTGGTACCCACTTTGATATATACTTTAAATCCTTTAATTGATTTTCAAATATTTCACTCCCCTGTGTGTCAGTGGTCGATATTACTCGCGTTTCAATTTTATTTATCTTTGATTATTTTATAGTTCCATTTATAGTTCCATAATTTTCCCAGTTTTGCCTGCTTTTTCTTAGTTTCGCATTAAAGTCAATTTTCTCAGTATTTAGTTTTAGTCATTAATATGCCACTATCATCCATATTTTGCAGATAAAGTAATAGTGTTTGTATATAGTCCTGATGCATAGTTAGTATCAGTATTTTTAATATTTATAATTTATATCAAAAAATTTGATACTTAAAAAACTTTTGTCAAAAGTTAAGAAACTCTGTTTGCTGCCTATTAGCGTATTTTTGTTTTTTCTTTATACCGTTAAGTTGTTATTATAGTACAGTTATAGTACGATTATAGTTATTTTAGTTCGCTTTGTTGAGAATATAGAGAGTTTTTTATTTATTTACTATTAGCCAGCCATTGTATTCTTCATTTTGCCCCCTTTACATGAGTACCTTTGTATATGTTTGCACATAGCTTCATTTAACCATTAAATTGCTTCATGATTACCGTTCTCTCTAAAATTGTACAGTTGTAATGTTAAACTCTTAATATTTTGGTTCAAAGCTGGCTACAATGAGGTTAAAGATTATCCAATACTTTATTCTTTGGATAACCTTTTGGCTAAACTGATACCCCTGTGGGAAGCAGCTAATACGAACATCATAAATGTTCGGGGGACGAGCAAGCCTGAACCTATCAATTTTGTATCTGCATAAGTGTCGATCTGTTCCTTTTTTTGGTAGATAACATCAAAAATGAGTTACTACCTTAGACATTTAAGGCATGTTTTATGTAAGGTAATTTTTTTTATTCTACATACTTCCTGATCGCTTAACCCGACATTTCGACGCCGGGTTTCCCGGCTAGTCTATATTATAATACCCGTATACGTCTGTCCGTCTGTCATGCAAAATGGCCACCGATATCCCTTTGATCTTTCCGCGATTTTTAAAAACCAGGGGGTTGTTTAATCGAAAATCTTATTATTGATTAAAATATATTCAGAAAATTAATTTATTTCCTTAAATAATTGAATTACTTTAATTTACTAACCTTAATTAAAAAAATAAATTAAGTGATTAAAATGAATGCATTATTTAAATACGCCATTTTTAATAATAATTACCCCCGTGATCTCAATCGCCAATTTCGCTCGGGAGCCACAGAAAACAAATATGACAGTTTTACTGACAGTTTTATTACTTTGTTTTGACCGCTTGCACGTAGTATACCAATCAAAACGCCTGATTTTTTGAAAAACCAATCCAAGATTTTCGCGGCCTAGCGATGCCAACGAAGGAACATGATGACGAAGGCCATTTTGGTTTTGAAAGTGGTCGTGGGTCAGTGAAGGTTCTAGGTCTTGACCTTTTTTTTCTTCTAAAACCTTTTTATTTTGTAATATTTGTTTTCTATATGTTTGTACATGTTAAGATAAATATATTGTCACGTTTTTTAGCCATGTACAAATCTTAAACGCACCATTTTAGGATTTTTGGCTAGGAACGAAGATTTTTAAGGATCATTCTATAGCCACCTAGCTAGCTACCCACCCTTAGTTAATACTATTCAGTTTGAATAACAGCTTTTTATCCTAGCCAATATTACTTATTTTTATGTTAAAGTTGTTAAAGAGGTAGCTCCTTTAGCTACCTCTGGATAACAAGTGAAAGTAGCCAAATGCACTGTGTTTGGCTGCAACACAATTCTTAATTCTTATGCTAAATAAATGCAGTTAGACAGCTACTAATTTTCTTACTGTTATGAAAACTTACGCTGCAAAATAAAATTGCTGAGTATTTTAACTGAACAGGATAACGTCTGCGGTTTCCTGAATTTTTTTTAACCGAAGTCTAAATAAAGTTTTTTAAAAATTGTGTTACGTCTATACTCATCTCTGCGACACTGTTTACCTGTACTAACCGCTCAGTCCAGTGTTAGCAAGGAGCTGTTTCCTGTTTTTCTGTTTAACCGAAGTTGCGATAACTACACCTAGCTATATGGATGTGTCACATTGTTTACCTGTACTAAGCACTCAGCTTGGAGTAACATTTCTTTTAAACTTTCACCGGGAACATTGTCCGAAAAATAAAAAAGGTTCGCCAGCTGTTTATGCTATGACGGGATAACAACAAATTGCAATCAGCATAAAATGTGGAATTTTTGAAAAAATTATTACACCATGAATTGTGCGCACTTTACTCAATTTACTACATACCATATACCTGTACTAAAGCGCTTTACCTGAATGTGTGGCACAGTTGACGGTTCTTATTAATCACTCATTCTGGTGTTCAACGCAGGCTAACACAGTTACTTGTGGCTTAACCCGGCATTTAAACGGAGTGTATCCTGTGTCATGATTAATTTGTTAACGTTTATTGCAACATATTCTGCAAAAAAAATAATATTGACTAATTTTTTTTGCTATGACGGTGTAACAACGGGTTTTAAACTGTGCTAAAAGGGTATTAAGCATAAACACATGTGCAACACGGTTTACCTGTACTAAGCGCTCAATCCAGTGTTAACAACGGGCTGTTTCCTGTGTTTCTGTTAAACCGAAGTTGCGATAAAGTTTTTTTTGGAAACAGGTATTGTACCTACATGAATACGCGAATTGTTTACCTGTACTAAGCACGCTGCCCCAGTAACATTCATTTTTGAACTTTCACCGACATATGTATACCTGTGCTAGAGTGCTCCACCTGAATGTGTGGCACAATTTACGGTTCTTATTTATTGCGGCACAGGGTTTTGAAATGCTGGGTAACACTTTTACTTCTGGCTTACCTCGGCGTGCGACGCCGGGTCCCCCGGCTAGTGTTTTTATATTATCCATCAATCAAAAAAAAATATCAAAATTACAACTTTGATATTTTACGGACTAGAAAAGTGATGACGTCAACCAGGGTAACACCCAAATATGGAAAAAATGAAACCTAGTATTTTTTGTATGCAAATCAACCAAAGAATAGATTCGAATAAAAAAATTGCTCCTAACAAGTTCTTGTACACGAGGTTCTAATTTGTAACATAGTGACCTTTTTTAATTTGTTGTATGCATAGTAGCTACTTCGTATACTACTTTTTTTTTCCTAATTTTTAGAATTTGTTACACATACACAGCTAATTGCCTTTCTGACTTTGTTTTTTTGATAATTTTCAATCAGTTGCACTTAATGGCAATACTAAGCCTCTTGTACGTGACTGTAGGCTTTTTAGTAATGGTGGCGGGTTTGTTTTGCAACGGCCCGAAAATAATCAAAGAATAGTAGGGACCATTATTGGTTCTATTTTACAACATGTAGAACTGTTACAAAGAGGTCACTGAAGTGTAATACCACATGTATCAGCGATTAATGATGCTTTTTTAACTAGGCGTAGGGTTGCGCAACTTGTTGCATGTTTGAAGTCTCTAAAATGATGCATCAAGTTAACAATTGATGTTATAAGAAAAAAAACATGATAAATCTAACCTGTGTCCATTTGAGTGGCTATCCCAAGGACATTTTCCAGGACAAATAACGCACTTCCCGTCTCTCATTGATAAACATTTCTTTTTCTTATCCTTGGCAATGTGACATGGATTGTGGCAGGTAAACATACAAGCTTTACAGTTTGTAATAGGGTGGTCTACCACTTCTGTTGTTTGTGGGTAGCGTTTTGATTTGATTTTGTAATCCTTGTTTGCTCTCATGGTTCCTTTTAGTGTAAGAATATCATTAGTCATATTCTCAATACTCTGAAGCATGTCCATACCTCTGTCGATTTGGTTTTGTAAGGATTCCAACAACGATTTCAAACCATCTCGTTTTTTAAGAACTTCTTTGGTAAGGTTTAAGCTTGTCGAAGTGACCATATTAAGGTAGTTAAAAAACTTCTTTAGACTGCCATAACCAAAAACCCAAGAGTGATCGCTAGCTACATCATTATTGGAAGCATACAACGCCGAATTATTGAACTTGAAAGTCGCATTCTCGTTAAATGGAATTTTGTTGTCCTTTACAACTTCCAGTGCGGGAGGTGCTTCAGCATCAGCAAATGTAAACAACAAAAATATATTCTCTGTCATATCTTTACCAAAGATGTTTAAAACTTGATCAAATATGTATTTTTGCTCTTCTGTGATCCTTGCTTGACTAGCTTGTATGACAAGCCCAATGCAAGAAAGTTCTTTCACCGGACATACCTTTTCACTATCAAAAAATTGACGCAGTTGGTCGATTACCATTTCATCGTAGTTTATGCCACGTGTGTCACCAAAGCCAGGTGTGTCAATGATTGTCAAGCTATAATTAATGCGAAATCCATCTTGGTAATGTAGAACAAAACTACTAACCCAAGTTGTCATGCTTTCTGCTTTGCTCCTTGAGGCGTTTGGCCCGCGTTCCTGTAATTCTTCTTCCTCAACTATCAACTGGAAGCGAAAGTTATCTCTGTATGTCACCCCATACACATAATTGATTATGTTGTTGATTAGAAGACTTTTTCCAGCACCTGTCATACCCGCCATCATTACATATTTGTTTGGTTTCAATGATTTCTCTTGACCTAGCTCAAAAAGTCTGAGCTTGTTTTCCAGATCCTAGAAAGAGCAATGCGAGACAATCAAGAAAACAAAGATACGTTTCAAATTTAAAAATTACTTTAACATGTTTCCTTATAAAGCCGATTAACTAAAATTATTTACCTTTTCGATCAATTTTACTGGCAATTTATATATTTGGAGATCATTCTTTTCTTCAAGTAGAACGGAATTAGCCTTCGTTAACCTTGCAAGTCGACCAAATGATGTTGCTCCATAATTTGTCTTTACCTCCTCTAATCTTTCCTTAAATACCTTCACCTCCTCTTTCTTGGATTCAGCTTCTTTATTAAAGCTAGTTATGATGTTTAACTGCTTAAGTACATCTAAAGATTCTAAGAGAACTTTCTTGTTTTCTCTGTACGCGAAAGAAAAGCTTGATAATTCCCTATCTATATCCTTCTTGATTAAATCCAACTTTAACCGCATTTCGCCAACATCTAAGAAATCCAAATAATTTGATTTCGCTTTCTCAATGTCTTTACAACATATAGATAGATTATCGTGAACTTCGTCGAAACAATCTTTCAGATCCTTTTCAAGTTTTTGTTTTCTGTCTATAGTGGCTTTCTCATCTTTCTGTATTCTCTCTTTTTCCGCCAATTCCCTATCTTCCTTTTCCTGCTGCAACCTTTTCTGCATAATTCTTTCTCTTTCTTTTTGTTGCTTTTCCATTTTCTTTATGTATTGGTAGAAAAACCCTACTATTCCAAACATTGTAACTATGACGGACAGGATAGTAGTGGATATATACGGCATCAGGAATGGAGTTAAACCAATGGCGATACCAATGCCAACAAAGCCAGCTAGTAATAACTCGTAATTGGGAATTTCTATATTTTGTTGTCTTGTTTCGCTTTTATTGTCATATTCATAATTCTCGAATTCAAACTGGGATTCCATTGTACCTTCAGCAGATCAAGTCTAAAATTGCACAAATAGTAAAAAAGTATATATATATAGAACGAAGAAAATTGATTTGTCACATTAGCACTATTTTGTTTACATATTCGTTTTTAAGTATTAGTTTGCCTCTAAAGTGCACCTTCTGGCGCAATTTTCATCCCTATCTTTTTAGTGGTAAACCAAACAGAAACTTGCAGTTATACCTTTTTGAAAAGGGAATTAAGATAAAATCTGATCAAATAAAGATATGAACATAAACCTATTGAACATCACTTTATTCCCACAAGAGAAACCTTTGCACAATGTTAATTTATATAATTCATTCAATCTTAAATTTCCTGATATTAGGCAATAATCAAATTTCACCGGATTTAGAGACTCTTGTAATAGAATACATACTGCATAAAGATAATAGAACACATACTGCAAAAATTAAACGTAATAATACGTATGATATAGTGGCTTAAGTCGGCCGGTAGATAACGAAAAAAAAATTAGAGTAAAATTTCTGAGTAATTCTGAATTTAAGAAATCCTTTGAACAGGGCAAGACAATAAGTTAAAAAGTAAATAATAGACAAAAACATGGTCATATCACAGATATCCCTGATGTTATGGATAAACTTAATTACAGATTGCAGTAAAACTATAGCATTTGCGGCCGTAGCCCTAGCAACACTTGAATTTTGTTAAAACGGCACCATACAACTTACATTAAAAAATTATGCTACTACCCAGGGTCCGTAAAATGTCGCTAAGGACATTATATTTTCTAACGTGTCTGTCTGTCTGTCTGTTTGTAAGCCGAAATGGTAGCTGCGAGTAGCGAAGGGCAACTTTTTTACGGACTAACGACTAGTTAATGTAATATTTTTTTGTTATTATTTTTAGCGCGGTTAAAAAATATATATTCAAACTTGGTTAATGCGTTTATAATTATCAGGGAGAACCAACAGTAAAAGCTTGTTCGTTGCAATAATCATTTCTAGGTAAACTTGATATATATTTCTTAACCAGGTCGTATATATTTCTTGATAGGTCGTCTATATTTCTTGAATAGGTATATATATAAATATATATTACCAAAGTTAAAGGATCGTCACCAAAATTTTACCGTGGCAAGTAAACGAACTCCATCTTAGCATAATTTTATGTAAGTTATTCTATTTTATGCATTGTTAAAAATGTCTTTTTCTTAGAAAATATTCTCTATTTAAAGAAGTTGAGTTGAGTTGAGTGAAATCTTTTAAGACTTCTTGCTAAAAACATTTTTTCCAATGTTTTTATAAGCTTTCTTTTTTATAAGAATTCTTACTATATATTGCTAAATATTTTACTAATCTCAAATTCAAGTTAATAAAAGTTAATAAACTAAAATTAAGCACCCTACCTTTGTTGCAGTACTTAGCTTAGTTTACAAAAGCTTATTTTGTTAAAAAAAGAAGTTTATGCAAGCACATGTAATAAAAGAAAAAATGCAAAGAAAAACCTACTAACCTAATGTTTCGTTGTTTTCATAAAAACTTCAAACGCCTTTTACGTGCTGTCTCTTGTTTTATACACTCCGCTGGTTGCCTCATGTAAACTTGTTTTTTAGTTTTCCTAGAAATTTATTCAAAAATTACAATAGCCACAATAGCTTAACAGCGATTGTTTTCTAATGAGTTCTATTTACGTTTAAATGTTTTGTTTTCCGCTGGCCAATGAGACAGGATGCCTCTGTTGTCACGTAAACTTGTTTTGTAGTTTTCTAGAAACTTATTTACAAAGTACAATGGCAAGAAAAGCTTAACTGTGATTGTTTTATGATGGATTCTATTTACGTTTTGATGTTTTGTTTTAATTTTATATTCCGCTGGCCAAAAAGACAGGAGGCTTTTGTTGGGATGTGATTTTTTCTAATTTGTTAAGAACTTTATTTCAAAAAAACCAGCCACAATACTTTAAAATTGATTGTTTCAATGGTTGACTACTTACATTTTAAAGTTGTTTAATGTTGATGCATTGCGCTGTTTAAAGAGACGAAGGAGAGTATTATAATTACGAGTTGTGTAAAGTTTCTGTATAAGATCGTATCGGAGTTCAACTAAAATTATTTCTAAGTAACATATCACAATACAATCGTAAAAAAAAATGTAAAAACAACCATGTTAGAATTGCGGCCTAGGACAGATCTACCCAGTTTTTTTTGTTATTTTAGGACGCTGAAAACTTGAACGAATAAGCTGAAGGTCTTGGCGGGTTCTTAACACCCCCCCTCTCCTAAGCAGGATATGGGATGGCAACCCAAAGGTTATTGGTTAAACAGTTTTGCAGACCCCAGTATTTTCGTGATCGAACATTTTCGTAAATGCCAATTAGTGACCATATATTATCAATTTTTTTGAAAATGTAACGTAAATTTAAGGCTATCAGCCAAAAACCATTATAACATTTAGACTTATTTTTCACAAAGTCTTAAATGTTTTAAAAGTATATGGGTTTAACCTTTGAACCAATATGCTTCTTATAGTCGTCTTATTAAAGGAAAAAAATAAACCAAGAAAAATAAATGTAAATATCCATTGTAAAGAAATATATGATACAATACACAGTTCCATCGTTTTCACAGTAATTGGACAGTGACTCTGACTTCATTACTCGAAACTGCTCAAATTCGTTAACAACAACTCCTTAATTTTATCTCTTATCATCAATAGCTGTTTTTACTTTTTCAATTCGATGTGCTTTATTCAAAGAAGATGCGCAGGGTATAACCTTACAAAAACAGAAAAATTAGATTCAATCCATCTATACCCTATGAAAGGAAGTGTTGTGTTGCCCGATCTCGACCCCGGAACATCAGGGTCTGGTGACGAGGTCGGTGCTCTCCGTTTTTCATGCAGACACTGATTGGCAGAGGAAACTCAAAGAGGGTATGCATATTTCTTGGTTGAAACAAGAACTCAATAAACAAGTTAAGCATTGCATCATCAATTTATCCGTTTAATTTTATGTTTTGTATTAGCTGCTTATTCAATATCGTTTTTGTTACTTAGATATTGATTTAGCATGTGTAAATTCATTTAATAAAATTAAAAAATTGTACTTTTGGGAAATATTTAATTATTTTTAAAACAAATTGTGCATAAAAATTGTATTTAACTAACTTGTGTTAGTATATTTAATATCATTTTTGTTAATATTGATTATCATTAAATAACTTTTTGAAAAATTGTGTATAAAGATTGTATGTAACTAGCTTTTGTATATTCTGAAGATGACTTTGGTAATGTCAATTAAAATAAAACGTGTCTTTATTTTTATGAAAAATACATAAAATCAAAATAATTGATTTTCTTGATTATATGTTTGAGTTTCTTATACAAACTGGTCCTTTAATATTTTTGATTGTATGATACAATAGACACCCAAGTTAGAAGTTTGAAATCTATGGGTTTAGAAGAAAAAAATTATGAAGCTATGTTGGTACCTGTGATTATGTATAAGTTACCACAAGATGTTAAACTTGTCACTAGTCGTCAGTTTGGAAAGGATACATGGGATGTTACGTTAGTTCTAGACGCATTACGGAGAGAAATAGAAGCAAGGGAAAAAGTGAGATCAACAGATGCAGATGAGGAGGAAATTCCAACAGGTGCTTCTTTATATGTAGGTTCCAATCGACCGTCAAATCGTCCGTACCCATGTGTATTTTGTAAGAAATCGTCACACAAATCACATCAGTGCAAAACCGTTAGCAAACCATCAGCAAGAAAGGATATTTTAATGAGGGAAAAACGTTGTCTATTGTGTTTAAAACCAGGACATATAGTTAAAAAGTGTTACTCAAAAGGGAAGTGTTTTAAGTGTAATAACAGGCACAATGTTAGCATTTGTTTTTCTTTCGATAAAGAAAAGGAAGAGAGAAATAAAGAGAAAGAAGATGAAAATGATGAAACGAAGGAGACAAATGTTACAACCAATTGAACTAGGTATTGTTAGAAACCGCGAAAGCGAAAGTCAAAAATAAAACGAAAAGTAAATCTATGGAAGTGAGCATATTGTTTGACAGTGGAAGCCTAATGTCGTACATAACCCCAAGAGTTAAGGATACGGTAACCCCCTTCAGGGTCATTTTTTTTAAAAAAAATATTTCTTTCAATTTTGATTCTTTGGCATATTTTCCTAATATTTTTAAAAAAAGAATCAAAAATATTTATTGTTAAGAGGGATAAAATGAGGAAAAATCTTTTAGTGTTTACAATAATGTGCTCAATGTTTAAAATTCCTCAAATATATTTAATCTGTATGATAATTAAAGAGAGTTATGCAGAACGAATAAAAAATTGCATCTCTACATATAACATAGGAAACATTCACACTTTAATAATCTATACAAATATATTATTATTTACCATCTATACCTTTTTAATTTATTTCTTTATTTTTTTCGTTTTTATCCTGTTATATGTTACGTTATCCTGTTGTCTGTTAACAATAACTAGACCCATAGTTCTACGAAAACACTTTACCTTTAATTTTAAATAACATATTCATGACTTATTAATTATTCATAACGTTTAAGTGGGTGTAACCATGATTCTTGCAGGTAAAAGCAAAGGTCTTTGATTTGCTTTTTCTCGAAATAAAATTTTCAGTCGAAACGGTAATATATTTTTGTCGAACACTCCCCTCCATCTTGTCGAAATTGTACGAAAACAAGTTTATTGCGATAATTATATCTTTGGCTACAGAACTTTGCTTTTTCTAACGCAGAAAGTGAGGAAATATCGAGTTATTGATCTATCATGCTTAAAAATAGATAAATCAGTCAGAAAACAGGTATTGTAACACAAAAGATGCTATATTTTCGGAACCACGTGTTGTTTTGAGTAAAAAAAGCAAAGTTTTTTAGAGCTGAATAAGAGCTTCGTAATCATATTTTTTTCAACGAACAAAAATTTTACTGAGGGGAGTGTTCGACAAAATGAACTGGAAGGGTATATTTTTGTATATAATATTTTTTCTACTTTTTGGATTTTTTTTATGGAAATATTTTATCATCCTTCTAGAGATAATTTATTCGGCTTTCAGAATATATATATTTGTTAGGGTTAATATAGCGAGCAGAGGGGATATTTTAAATATACTGAGTATGTGTCTCAGGGGGTTACCGTATCCTTAAATCATTGTTATATTTACAAGTCGAAAACAAAAAAGAAATGTGTATAAAAATTTTTAGTGGTGCTGTTCATACAAAAACACTGGAAGAAACAAGCTTGGTTGTACAAACTAACACAAAAGATGCATCCATAAAAGTTTATGTATCCGAAATCAGTTATCCACTGAGAGGTCAAAATACTTTACTTGCAAAAAATACGTTTTCGCATTTAAAAGATTTACAATTAGCAGATTATTCGAATGAAAGTATGCCGCATGATGTAGATGTATTGATTAATTCGGATTACTACTGGCAATTTATCGATGGAAAAGTAATCAAAAGTGGAAAAGCGTTGGAACCTGTAGCTATATCGTCCAATCTGGGATTTATTTTAAGTGGAAAAATTCCTGAAGTCGGTCATTCATCAGCGGTTTTGAGCACACATGTTCTTAAATTGAGTGCAGAAGTACCGCATCTTTTGGAGCCGGTTAACGAAGTTGTGAATAGGATTTGGGATTTAGAAGGAATTGGTATTAGCAAAACTGAATTTGAGGAGAATAATGTAATGGAAGATTTCGAAAAAAATATTAAATTTAACGAAGAGTCGAAAAGGTACGAAGGGAAGTTTCCTGTAAAAGAAGATCATGGTCTTCTTGGTGATAATTATTCCCTCAGTAAATACAGGTTAAAAAATCTCACAAACAAATTTCAGCATGATAAAAATCTACTGAATAACTATGACTCGATTATTCAGTTGAAAGCTAATATAATAGAAAGAGCAACAAAAGGTCACACCATAGTGGAAACTCATTATTTGCCGCATAAACCTATTGTTAGACCTGGTAAAGAAACTACAAAAACACGCATGGTTTATGACGCAAGTGCGAAAAGTGAAGAGTGTGTATCATTGAATGAGTGTCTCGATCCAGGACCTTCGTTAACGCCTAAATTATTTGATGTGTTGCTAAAGGGAATATAGCATGTTTTATAAATATTTGCATATAAAAACTTCATATAGCAAGAAACAATAATTCAGCATTAATATATCTTATAAAGTAATTCTTACGCACAATATTGTTCTTTAAAGTTTAACCTTCGCCACGAGAGCGGCCTTCTTCGACCGCCATGATAGTTTCTGATGAAAACACGATCAAGTGCGATATAGCATAATCGATTTACTGTGACGTAAGCGATTTTATAGAAAACTAGTCGATAAGGCCCGTGGAAAAACCCACTGAGGCAGGATAAAAATGAAAAAGAAGCGTCAATTGGATTTTGATGACGTCAGCAACCCATCTATGAAAAAATTAGAAACTTGTTTAAACGTTGCCTCTATTGTGATCAAGAAAATGTATATGATCATGGACTTTTGATGAACGGTTAATGAGATAAACGGGTGTAAAATTTTTACTGACGTCAGCAAAGACCCGCAAAAACACACACATTTTTTTTTCAGAATTTTATATATCTAATGCCTTCATCGTATAGATCTTGAAACGCTGATCAAGAAAAAAGAAAATGTATAGGATCATGTACCTTTGACAAACGGTTGCAGAGATATTAGGGTTTGAAGGTTTTTTGATGACGTCATCAACCCGGTCATTCCGAAACGGATTCGGGGACCCAGGTTTGGGAAACTTACCCAAATTGGTCCCAGGTGGTCCCTAGTAATCCACGCGGTGAAAAATCCTTGACGTCACCACCTCGTTTCCAAGTTATTTGGCCTCAAAGTTTTAGGTGCATTGCAATGGCTTCATTAATTTAATATAAGATATTGACGTTAAAGTAGTGTTATTGAAGTCGCGCCGTAACGTCAGAAAATTTAACATTTTAGACATGCATTTTTCGGCAACATCAAAGGAAAATGAAGACATCCACTTTGCCTGTCACAGAGACACGAAACTGGCGTATTATTATATAGACTAGTCGATAAAGCCCGTGGAGAAATCCACTTAGGCAGAAGGAAAATGGAAAAAATAGGTTGTTTTAGATGTATTGCTGACGTCAGCAGTGCAGATCCAAAAAAAAAAGGCGAAATTTAGTTTATTCTTTGCCTGTAATGTGTAGAGGTTGAAACACTGATCAAAATAATGTATAGGACCATACACTTTCGACAAATGCCTAAGGAGATATAAGGGGTTTGAAAATTTTGCTGACATCAGCAAAGACCCGCAAAAACGCACAAACATTTTTTTAAGAAGTTTATATATCTAATGCCTTGATCGTATATATCTTAAAACGCTGATCAAGAAAATGTATGAGTTCATGTGCTTTTGACAAACGGTTGCAGAGATATTGAGGTTAAAAAGTTTTTTGATGACGTCATCAACCCGTCCATTCCGAAACGGATTTGGGGATCCAGGTTTGGGAAACTTACCCAATTTACCCCAGGTGGTCCCTAGTTACCCACGCGGTGAAAAAAGATTGACGTCACCACCTCGATTCCAAGTTATTTGGCATCAAAGTTTTAAGATTAGACATAACTTTTTCGGCGACATCAAAAGAAAATGAAGATAACCATTTTGGCGGTCACAGACGGACACAACTTCCGTATTAATATACAGATACAGAAGCGCATTCACACACCGCACTCGAAGTTTGTTCGTTTTGTTCTTAAACCTATTAATAATTTATAATAGAAACTTAGATTTATTTTATACAATTTAACTCCCGTCGCTATATCTTATAAACATTTATGCTCAAATTTTTTTTTTATATTTCTTAAAATGGCGTGGTGCGCTGCTGTAGGTTGTACTAATCATACGCCTAATAATCCCGAGAAAGTTCAGTTTTTTAAATTCCGTCAAATGCTTACATGCTTTTCGGAGAAAAAATTTACCTAAAAAGGTCTTTGTTTGTTCAAAACATTTTGAAGAAAAATGCTTTGATCCAAGTTGGGACATGCAACACCAAATATTTCCGCGAAAAATCCCGAGAATGCTGTTAAAGAATGCCTTCTCAACAATATTTTGATTTTGAGAGCAACAAAAGGAAAGAACGGCCTCAGTTCGAAGGGCCCAATGCAGAGAAAGAGAAGAGGTAATTTATAGATATTTGTTAATAGGAGTCACATGTCGAGCATACACTCCATGTTATCTGAAATTTTAGGTCATAGAAACTGCCGTAGTGATGGAAGTGCATGAAGAAGAAGTGGAAGCTAGCAACACATGTAGAACACAAACTGATTCTCCTATTGTCGTTAGTAAACCAAAAGTTGTCTTGCGATCCATTGGTACCCAGACTTCTCCAATTAGTGTCAGAAATATGGGGTATCAAGTTAATATGCGACCTCGACACAGAAGTCAATGTGTACAAGTAACGCCAGATACAACAAACATTCACTGTCAAACACGTCTTGACGGTAATTTAAATCCATTCCTTATAATTTTGTTTAGAATCAATCATATCGTTATTAAAAAAAAGGAACGCAAGTTTATGAGAAGTTCAAATCTATTGTTCTTCAAAGACAAGTTGTCGCTGATCTTTCCCACATGACCCGATTTGTCTATACCACATTGTTGGAAGTATTTCATAGTGTCAAATCCGCTATCTCCCCAAATCCATTTTTTTTCAATATGGAAAAGAAGATTGCGGGTACTCAGTTAGCTATTTTGGATCATAACGTAAATGTGGATAGAGACCAGGTACGAATACGTCTTACTTTTTTGTTTTTATTACGTACAGCAAATATATAATGTGAAAACTAATCGTTTAGGAGACATAGCTTATAGCAAACCAACAAAACGTTTTGTCGCCAAAAAGGAGAAAGTCGCAAAAGATTATAGTTACCTTGTTGACATACTCGGTAATATAATCACACGAGTTGAAGAAAATAGAAAGGTAACCACGGAAAAGCGCAGCAAACGTAAGCTCAGTTTGACTGTAGCACCATCAAAGAGAGAAGACCGTGAAGTTATCATTGAGCAATCAACTAAGTATAGCAGATTAAAACTGTAGTGACTTTTTATTTTTTTTAGCTTATCTAATTATTTACATACTATTTTCATATTATTATTTACATGGATATTTTACACGTATACTAATGAACGTTTTAGTCGCTTTCGTCTTCGTGAACTGCAAATTGCCACACCATTTCAATCTCGGGAACATTCGTTCCTCCCTCTCTAAACCCAGTGTAATTACCACTTTAAGAAGGGAAGGCTGTTATTATCTTAGCAACGACACAAGCAGGAATGACTCTACGCACACCTCGTCCCAACCTAGTATGGATGAACCAACTAAACTGTCTGTACGATGCATAGCGATATGATCTTAAATAGGTTA
Organism: Hydractinia echinata; assembly: GCA_030067915.1. Lineage (NCBI taxonomy): Eukaryota > Metazoa > Cnidaria > Hydrozoa > Anthoathecata > Hydractiniidae > Hydractinia > Hydractinia echinata. Next base: position 204,206 of record JASGCC010000276.1, read on the forward strand.
TATATTTCATTAATGGATAATATTATATACTAGCTGTTTCCCGTGGAAGAATCCACTGTATTCTCATTTAATTTGTGTAGCAGATATACGTCCATCAAAAAACAAACAATACAGCAGTGCGCATCTTACATCTGCATTATTATATAAACTAGTAGATTAGGCCCGTGGAAAAATCCACATAGGCAGAAAAACAATTGAAAAGTTCTGTCATTTGAATTTTGATGACATCAGCAAATACTTCAGTATATTGAATATGCCTTTTACTAAAAAAAATAATCTGAAAATGCATAAAAAGAAAGTATATAAGTCATAATTTAACAAAAAAGTTCTTAAAATCTAACACAAAATATCAAATGTCAAATCGCATGAAATCCTCCCAACAAAACTTCAGACAAAATATGAGAAACAACGGCGTGTAAGGTGTAAAATCTAGTTAGTAGAAAGTTACAACATTGACAGTCACAACCCAGACAGTTACGAAAACAATAATAATAATGTCAGAAATAACACATCTCAAATATGTATACATCTTATTACGTGATTATGTTGAAAACCTTCAATATTTTAATCTGAAGTGTCGAAAAGAAAGGCTTGCAACAGTAAGCACAGATCTATGAAATAAGTTCTTTACGCATTTTAAACATTGTCTTTTCCCTAAATGCTTATACAACAATACAACCTGAACAATATCAAAAAGCCAAACTTAAACAAACACAAAACACCAAAAAACAAAAAGTTAAACTGTGAAAAATCATTTATTCGGTTGCATACCATCCTCTCCCGCAAAAATATGCACAAAATGTAAAAATTAACCGGTTAACAAAACAATTTTTTTGTCTAATGATCCGCACTGACTTTACCAAACATTTTAAACTGAAATGTCGAAAAAGCAATGAGCAAGGAGTAAATTTCAAATCAACAAAAATCATTATTTTGAAAACATTGTATATATATATGGTCCTTCCTCACAAAAGTTTATAATAAATGTAGAACACAAAGGTTTATGAGGAACAAATCAAAATATGAACAAAAATCAGTTCAATTGGCATGTTCTATATTGTCTTCACCCATAAAATCTTCCACAAAATTGATATGAAACCCATCAAATTCAACTCAGAAAAAGCAGTCATTTAAGTGCATACAAAAATACAACTTGGAAAGTGTAGAATATCAAATTATTATTTTTAGTATATATACTTGCATATGGTCCTCCCTCACAACAGTTAAACGGTTTCAGTCTGAACATTCAGTAATTTTTTATCATCACCAAATATTTATTCCCGTAATTACATTACTTACAGTTAGTTTAAAAAAAGTTTATAAAACAAAATATAAAAAAAATCAACTTACACAACAGCTCACAGTCTAATTGTACAAAAATTTGTTCTTTCAGTACTTCGCATGTGGTATTTTTCCACAAAAGTTTACACAGCATTTAAAGAACAGCAGTTTGCAACACAAACAATATAAACGGCAACCATACTATTCTCTGCTGAGAAATTTTAACCACAAATGTAAAAAAAATGTAAATTTCCACAAAAATGTCAACAACCTTTATAAAAATATCAACCACCACCCTTGTAAAAATATATAACATTGTAATTTACATGCGAGCTCACAGAAGTTTAACAGGATGTCAACAACAAAACAATAAAACTTACTCCAATTAACGCACACACTTTAGTTTTACAAAATCATTCCTCTTAAAGTAAAATTTGCATAAAACGTAAGAAAAATTATTCCTCACACTACCCTAAAAGTTCAATAAGTCTTTGAAAGATTTTGTGGCTTGTTACATCATAATTCGTGCTCAAATAAGATCCCTAAGTTTGAATACTAAGGTGGATATAAATAGCTAAAAGAGGAATAACAACATTAATCATCAGTTAGCTAGCTAGGTTTAGATATGGAGCTTGAAGGTAACATTAGATAAGACAGATACCAAGTTAAATATAGTTAAACTGGGAAGACGCATATAGCCAGCTAGCTATTTATGCTTAGTAAAACACATATAAAGAGAAACAATAGCAATATAAAAATTATGACATTTGCAGAAGTTCAACAAACCAAAAGTTTCGCTAGCACATTTGTTTGATAGCCAGTTAACAGCTTTATGTAGCATTTTCAATTTTAGGACAAATACATTAGTTACGCACCAGGGGAAACATTAATTATGCAAAAAAGTGTAAAAAAATATGCTAGATTTTTTATAAAAAACGCGGTAAAATATAAAATATAAAGAATTTGAAGCTTTTAAGTGACTTTTTCCTGGCAAATGCGAGTCTGCCTGACACGTAACTCTAGTGACATAAAAATATAACGTCTAAAAATATCTAAAAAGTTCTTACTATTTGTGAATCCAAATCTACTTTAAACCCAAGCTTTCATTTTCTACTTCTAACTTTTCTTTACTACTTCTAGCTCCACTCTTCACTTTCGAAGTAACTTCTTGTGGCTTCTAACTTTACTTTTGTACTTCTATGTTCACATAAAATATATATAAAAAAGAACAGAGTGTAAAACCAATTGGCAAATTTTTTAGGCTAATTAGTCAAATTAGAAATGCAAAAACAAAGTTTGTGTCATAATTCATGTTAAAACAACAACAATCAATTTAACAGTTCATTTTATGTCAATTTTTGCACTAAATTTGCAACACAAAATACAAATTCTAAATAATTCCTATGCTTTTCATAAAAAGTTTAATCAAAATATAAAAGATGAGAGGTGAACGACAAAATCAAAGTTTGCAGAATTTAATTATTTTGGTATATATATGTCTATTGATATATGCCCTTTATAACAATATTTCAATCCAAAATGTGAAAAAGAAAAACAATTTGTAACAAAATCAGTTATTCTGATGATATTGCACATATACACTTTTTCTCCACAAAAGTGTAAAAAAGAATGGTTGTAGGAAATACTTCTGATTCAACAAAAATCAGTATTTGCATCTTGTACTCATTAAATATTACCCAAAAATTTCAAAAAACTGCGACTTGGTACGCATCAAATTTATAAATAGAGAGGGATCAGTCATTTCGGTATGTTGTACAGAGTCCAGCCCGGTAAGAATTTATACAAAATATAAAAAAAAAAACAAGTTTTTTCAGTGTTGTACTCCATCAAAAAAGTTGAAACTTTTCTTAATTAAGACAAACAAAAACATTTTAGTCAGAACATCTATAACAACAATAATCACTACAGTTAAGGTACCAGAATTACTACATGTTAAATAAAATTTTTTTCGTCATATTGCATGTAACCGATGTATATCAGTTTAGTTACACAAAATGTGAAAAATACATTATTTGCATACAGAAAATGTGAAAAATACATTATTTGCTTAAAAACAGTCCCTAAACTCTTCTTAAATATTATGTAATACTTTTTTAAAAGTTGTTGTGACTTGTTAATTTAAGCTTAAAATGTCAAGTGAAATAAGTTACAGTCACATTCTTAGCAAAGACCACTAAGATAACACTACGGTAGTTAGCTTACATGTAAAAAGCAACATTAAACTGAAGCTAACATAGGCTAGCTACAACAGCTAATAGCTGGTCAGTTGAATATAAACTGGAGACTTAGCTAGGTATAAAGAACATGGCTACATATTTATAAAGTCCGAGCTAGCTATAGCTATTAGGTTGTTGTTGGTGTGGTTGGCTTTATGATGCTAGCTAACAAACATGTCTCGCATCAATAATATCATCAAAACTAAAAAAAAACGTAAACAAACCTTTGAAACCTTGCTATACTTCATTTACATACCATTCCCTGTTTCAAATGTTTTTGTAGATTTATTTTGAAGGCAAGAGAAGAAAAATGCTTAAAAAGGACAGCCATCTTTTTTGCAAACACAATTTCCGTTACTTTGTGCTAGAACTTCATTTAACAAACCACACAAAACTCGCAGCTTTTCACGACAAAGAAGACATATATTTTACGGCAACATCAAAGATTATTTTAGGCTACATCAAAGGAAAGTAAGCATATCAACTTTGCCTGTTACAGACACACAGACACACTTAGCGTATTATTATAGAGATGACCAAAAAAATTAAAGGTGTCCAACAACTACAGTACATATGTGACATTTAAAATCTAAATCTATTAAAATTACTGCTCTGACCATCTGACAAATGCGAAAATTATTCGGAAAGAAGTTTTCAAAAGCATTTCAAAATACATCTCACCCATAAAATTTAAATCACTCAAAACGTCACATACAAAAAAAGCTGATCAATGTCAAACACAAATCTCTCTCATTGTATATGTTAAAATCAGTTAGTTTATTGCAAACCCTGCCAAAGGTTGACACAAAATGTGAAGAATAAACAATAAATTGTGCCTAAGTAGAAATTTTTATCTAAGGTGTTAAAAAGGGATTGCAAGGATAAATTATAATGCAATAAAACGTTTTTTGATATATTGAATACGGTCCTTCCTCACTAAACTTTAGACAAAATGTCAACAAAAAAAAAGGTGTTTAAACCTGAAATTAATAAAAATCAGTCCTTTTAGCAACTTGCATGCTGTTTTACCATCAATAAAGTAAACAAAATTTCAAATCTCACATAGTATTCTGTCACAAATGTTTTCATAAAATATATATAAAAGTCATAATGAGTCATGTTAAACAACAGCAATCAATCTATAAGTTCATTTTATGTCAATTTTTGCACCAAATTTGCAACACAAAATACAAATTCTAAAAAATACTAAAATCTCTTATTTTGGTCCTTCGCATACCGACGGTCTCCCACAAAAGTTTAATCAAAATGTAAAAAATGAGAGGTAACGACAAAATCAAAGTTTGCAAAATTTAATTATTTTGGTACATATATCTACTGCATATGCCCTCTAAAACAATATTTTAATCCAAAATGCCAAAGAAAAACAGTTTGCAACAAAAATCAGTAACTTCGATGATACTGCATACACTCTTTCCCCACAAAAGCTTCACAAACTGTAAAAAAAAAGAATGGTTGTAAGGAGTGCTTCTGATTCAACAAAAATCAGTTTTTTTGACATTTTGCATCTTGTCCTTACCCATTAAATCTTACACAAAATTTCAAAAAACTATATATGATTTGGAACACATCAAATTTAAATCGAGAAGGATCAGTCATTTCGGTATATTGCACAGAGTCCTCCCCGGTAAGAATTTATACAAAATATAGAAAAACACAGCTTGCAAGGTGTAAAATCGAATTCTTCTTCGGTGTATATATGGTCCTTCCTTGCAAAATTAACATAAGATGTCAAAAAGGTTCAGATATAACATCTATTAACACAACAAAAATCAGTTCTATCAGTATATGTCATGCCATTGTCTTCCACAAAATGTTCCCCTTAAAGTTTCACAGACACAGCCTGTAAATTAAAAACAACTAAGATCAGGTATTTTGATCTATTTCATACCATTCTGTCCCAAATAATTTATATAAAATGTAAAAATTGAGTGGTAAAACAGAAATTTGCAAAATTCCATTTTTTATATGCATATATTGTATATTATATGCCTTCTACAACAATAAGTTAATTCAAAATGTCAAAAAGAAGAAAAAAATAGCTTACAAAGAGTATAAAATTGAAATCAACAAAGTAGCTCTTTTGGTGTATTAAATATGGCCATACGCACAAAAGTTTACACTAAATGTAAAAAAATGGTTGTGTTTAGTAATTCTAAATTAAGAAAAGTCAGTTCTTTTAGCATGCTGATTTATGTCTTTGCCCACAAACTCTTACATGAAAATGTAAAAACCACAATTTGAAACAAATTAAATTTACATTTTAAAAATAAGTAATTTCTGAACTTTAATTTCAGAATATTTGCAGGAAAAGAACTTCGCAAACTAAAAAAAGAACCAGGAAAATTTTCAGGGTTAATAACGTTTAATGGGTTTTGTGGGAATTTATATATATAATGTGGGAATATATATATATAATGTCAGAGTTGAATTTCTTATTTTAATATAAAAACATGAAAGGCTTGCAAGGTGTAAAGCCAAATTCTACAAAAGTTAACACAAAATTTCAAAAGAAAACCAAAACAGTTTGTATATATTATACCATGTATATAAATGGAAAGTCACCCCAGCCTTCCCTGTACATTTTTTACCCTACATGTAAAAAACATGTAAATCCTTCCCCCGCTTCCCCCAAAAAAATAAATAAATAAATAAATAAATAAATAATCAAAAATCCATGTAAATACTGCAACAAAATCAAAAAATATGAAAAAGCAACGTAAATTTTCCACATAATGTCAAAAACCTCTATCGATTAAGAATTAAAAAAAACACAGGTTTTTTCGGTGTTAGCATGTAGTAACTCTCTCGAAAAAGTTTAAAGTTTTCTTAAAAAACACGAAATGTCGTAAACAAAAACATTTAAGTAAGAACATCTAGAACATCAGAATTACTACATGTTAAATAAAAATCATTTTGTCATATTGCATGCAACCGATGTAAGTTTAGTTACACAAAATGTGAAAAATACATTATATATTTGCATAAAAAAGAGTCCTTAAACTATCCTTAAATATTATAAATACTTTCTTAAAAGGTGTTGTAGCTTCTTATCTTCTTATTTAGGCTTAAAAGGTCAAGTCAAATAAGTTACAGCCATATTCCTAGCAAAGACCACTAAGATAAACTACAGTACCCAGCCACATGTGAAAGCAACATAAAATTCACAGCTTAGCTAGGTATACTGGGAATCTTTAGTTTAAAGCTAACATTAGCTAGCTACAGCAGCTAACAGCAGGTCACTTAAACTGGAGACTTAGCTAGGTATAAAGAACATGGCTACATATATATAAATTCCTAGCTAGCTAGCTAGTTGTTGTTGGTGGTTGGCTTTTTATGATGCTAGCTAGCTATAAAACATGTCTGGCATCAATAATATCATCAAAACTGAAAAAAAACATGAAAAAACCTTACAGAACCTTGCTATGATTAATTTATAAAACCATGCTCTTCTTCAAATGTTTTTTTAAAGATTTATTTTGAATGAAAGATTAGAGGATACTCAAAAAGAACAGCCATCTTTTTCGTAAACACAAAATTTCCGTTCTATGCTGGGAACTTCATTTAACAGTCCGAATGCTTTGTGAATATCTAATACCGTTTCATATGTAGCGATACCTATATATATATATGCTCATATAGATTTTTTAGCATAAGGGTATATATATATTTATATCGTTATTAGCTGCGGGTTATATATTTACACTTTATGTGCGATTTCTATGAAGTACAACTCTAACTTTTTTAGTTAAATTTTAGCGTACAGCCACGTCATAAGAAAGTGACCCGTGATTTCCGTGTCGTGGACTCACAGTTTGACTCACGCAAGGGAATTAATATATAAGACTAGCTGATTGCCCGTGGAAGAATCCACTGTATCTCTCATTACAATAATTACAAAAATTACAAAAAGAGATTTATGTATATTAAAACTATTACGAAAACTTACCTTTACTGTATGGTACTTCGTACTTCGTACTTCTTAGTCGCAATATATGTAATATATAGGTACTCTTGGTAAGTTAATGTTAAGAAGCAGGACAAACAATAATTTCTTTAAATTTTACCGCTCACTTTAATTTTGACTTAAATTTACAGCAGGTTAAACAAAATCTTCCACCCCTATAACAGTTTACAAGAGTAACATGTTATGCCCTGACTTTTAGTGTCTGACTTATTTCTATACAAAGAAATAATGCAGGTAACGAAGCGCGCCACGGGAAGGCAAGTCATGGGGCTTTGCGCTTCAACCTAGAAAAGAACAAATATTATCTTCTGCTTGACAGTAAATATTGTAAAGAATGAAAGTAACGTTTAGTGAGACAAAGAGAATAATTACCTGTAGTGTGAGATATATTTGCGTTTGAAATCTTTACCACATTTATTATCCAAAGTACGTGACAACTGACATTTTTATAGTTTCAGTTTATTCAGTTCTTAAATTTTGCAATTCATTCAATTATTTATTCATATCTGTATTTATTTTTGTATTTATTTTTGTATTTATTTCTGTATTTATTTCTGTATTTATTTGTCTGTATTTATTTCTATATTTATTTTTGTATTTATTTCTCTATTTATTTCTGTATTTATTTGTGTATTTATTTTTGTATTTATTTCTCTATTTATTTCTGTATTTATTTCTGTATTTATTTTTGTATTTATTTTTGTATTTATTTCTGTATTTATTTCTGTATTTATTTCTATATTTATTTCTGTATTTATTTCTGTATTTATTTCTGTATTTATTTGTGTATTTATTTATTTATTTGTGTATTTATTTTTGTATTTATTTCTCTATTTATTTCTGCATTTATTTCTGTATTTATTTCTGTATTTATTTTTGTATTTATTTTTGTATTTATTTCTGTATTTATTTCTGTATTTATTTCTATATTTATTTCTGTATTTATTTCTGTATTTATTTCTGTATTTATTTCTGTATTTATTTATTTATTTGTGTATTTATTTCTGTATTTATTTATTTATTTGTGTATTTATTTATTTACTTATTTATTATTGATTTATTCGTTCGGCCCTCGCTCGCTCGTTTATTGATCCATTAATTCATTTGTTCATTGATTCATTTATTTATTTATTTAACTATCTTTTACGTTGATGTAATATTCTATTAATTTTTTTTTATCTATTAAGAGGCTACTTGTTGTTAGAGACAACGCATATCGGCAAAATAATTGAAACTTACATTCGATGAGTTCACCTTTATTGACATCACTTTTGGCAAGGAAGAATAATTAATAGAGCGTGATGTAACCTAAAAATCGATAATCATTTAATCATTTGTACACAGCAGGATAAGTATAGGAGGAAACTATCAATATACTGCCAAGAACTTTTTTAACAGTGGTAAAAATTCTAGGTTGAAGGGATAAAAAAGACAATACATACAATTGTGTAATATGTTACCTTCTTGCACACAATGGTTGAGCACGGTAATTACAATATTATTAAAATGGCAGGTTACTGCACAGGCTCCCTTTTACTTGCAAATGGACTGATAGACTGGAATCCAAAGAGATTGGGATTATAATATGCGTCATAAGTGGATATGTTAAGATTTACTAATTATGTGTATTTTTTTTCAAAAACCAAACAATAAAAAAAAGAAACATTTTCAAACAACTTCTATCTTGTGTCAACAGGACACAACTGAAGGCATTAAAAAACGTTTAAAATGTTCTTTTTAATATCACTTACATATTTTTGGGGTAAACGTAAGCTGGTGTATTAACGTATTTTAATGCCTCCATAATCGTAATATCATTATATAATTTTATATATATTAGAAAGAGGGAAATGACGCATAGTAAGTATATTATAACTTTTAAGAGACTATGAATTCAATAAACAGCAAAAATAATGGTTTGCATGCAATAGAAACAGACTTTTCAATACACATTATTCAATTATTCTCTCAACAATAGGAATTTTGTGTCAACAGGACACCAGTTGAAGGCATTGAAAAATGCTTTGAAACGAATATTTAAGAGCACACTAAATCAAAACTGTATAACTTAGCATTTTTTAGTGCCTCCAATAGTAAAAGGCAAGAACAAAGACCAATTTGTATGCCAGTTTATTGAAGAGAGTAGTGAATATAAAAAGCAGCACAGAATCGATACAAAACTGTTCCAGTTACAGCCAAATAGAAAATTTACTTTCCTAAAGTGAAAGTAAAATTTTTACTTTGGCATTCTGAAACAGTGACAGTACAGGGACCGCCGCTTTGTTCTTGCCTTTCAATTTTTTTTGGAATATTTTTTTCAAACTTCTTTTCCCAATATTGTTTAAATCTATCACTGTCTTTAAAATCATTATTTTTCCAAAAGTGGAAGGATTTGTTTGTGAGTGGGCCGGGATGTTTTTTACGGTACTCTTTGTACCTAGCCCAAAGTTCTTTATGTTCGCTTTGGTTTTCTGAAAAAAATGGTATATAAAATTGATGATACATATAATGTCCATATAATACATTTCATTTTAAACTATGCAGAAAAAAGTCACCTGCCCTCAATTATAAATCACAAATACAAAACTGGAAAAATTATCAACAATTAATGTAAGGAGCAGCAACATGCAATCACCTGGTTTTAATAAATGCAACATTTCATATGCATTGAGATTGTCTGTTGGATTTTTGCGGTAACGTTATGTAAGTTTCACAATACAATTAATTAGTTTAGCCAATTAATAGCAGAATGTCAGAAATTTGCTTAGCGTTTTTTATTGGTAAATAATAACACCCAAAAAAAATTACTTTCTCTCTTTTTCTCTTCTTTTATTTTAGCCAATTCAAGTTGCATCTCCTTGAAACCACTCTTATAATCTTCAACTAAAAAAAGTTATTAAGGTGATTTTACTGAAAAATATGATAAGAATCAATAAAAAAGATGTTTTTTATTTTTATTTAATCAACTTACTTTCTTTTTTGTTATGTTGTTGTAAAGTTTTTATTTCCTTCTTTAAGTTTTTAATTGTTTCATTCTGTTCAGTAACTAAAGTCAAACACAATAACTTACATTAATCAATAAAAAAAACATAAATAAACAACTGTTTTAAACTATATATCTTATAATATTAGTATTACGAAATAAAATGCACTAACAATATTGAACGTTTTTGTGATATTATGTACCTGGAAAGTATTAAGCTTTAAATTGGTAAAATGTGTTAATAAACAGTGATTGTCACACAAAACAATTGCTTACTTTTTCTTTCCAGACTTGTCTGGAGCAACCTGTCTTCCTCCAAAGCGTCAATTTCCATATCATGGGCATGTAATTGTATACTATCTCCAGCCATCTTATATTTATATCTTATATATCTATATACCTACAAACAAAATGTCAAAAATCATCATGTGAATTGTTATAGTCAATTAAATATTATAAAACTCCATTAATTTAAATTTTAGTTTTAAAAATCATTTGGTGAAGACCGTAAACGACAGAATAACGACCTGCTGCCAATTGCCAAATAAATTAAGTAAGTTCAATAAGAACCCCTACCTAAATAAGCGTTGCTAAAAAATTTTTATAACACTAAGAACCTTATTATTAGCTTAAAAAGTGGGAACATTACGTAGGAAAATTAGTCTTTTGAAAAAAATCGCTGCTTACTGTTTAAAAGCGTGTTATATATCATTCTAATTTTTAGTTGAAAATTTGTTATGAAAAAAATCTAATAATTATTTCTCATTACCAAGGCCTACCGAATAATGCGGCAAGATATTGGTCTAAAATTTAAACCGAACAACAGGCAGTTATTTATCGTTCACGGTAAAATTGCCTTGACTTTTAGTTCATAGAATTTACTTTAATGTGAATAAAAATTAGGAGATTTCGCAAGTTTTTTCTTAAAAACGAAATTCCTTCACTATTCTATTCCAAAATAAAAATATTACATTTTCCTAAAAGGTCTAATTTTATGAAATTGTTCATTGATACACAAATTATTCTGCTCTCTCTAACAGCAGCTATTAACCCAAAAGTACCATTGTGAGTTTGCAAGTTGTTTTAAAAATGAATGGACAAAAACTCAAAAAATTTTCACATAAAAGTAAGTTCCATTTAACGAAGTGCACCACGAGAAGGTAAGCCATAGGTCTTTGCACTTCACCTAAAAAGACATAAAGCTAAGTCTTTATGATTCTACCCTTTTTAGGCTTGCACACACATTAAAGTTATCAAGATCTTCACATTGCACTTGCCTAGACAGTCATTTACACATGCTTTCCAACTACCACAGCCAAATGAAGGCTATAATAAGTGGTCTCACATATGAAACAAACTGTTTGCATATTACAGTACATGTGCTTGATAACAGTTGGTGGAGATTGAAAAGCAGTTTAGAACAGATTATTAAAGTGAAATGTTATTGGATAATTTTGGAAAAACTTATACATTTTTTTTTAAACTTATAACAGGTTGAATCATAATGTGAAATCTTATTATTTTTAAAATTATTTCAAAATCCACCTGTGTGTGCAATTTTAAGAGATTTCTGCATTGAAATGATATTTTTTATGTTGTGGAGAAAAAAAGTTATTTAAAATCTAGGAACTTTTTAAGTAAGTAAGTTTTTAAAATGTAATAATGAGTTTTAAATAAATTCTGTCAAAATAAATCATGAAGCAAAGTATATTAAGAAGAAAATTTAACTATATAACCTATATACAAAAAAATAATTTTCAATACAGGAATCCCTTTTCATTAAATGTCATCCACAGAATTCTTCTTGCAAGAATCATCTCATCCTGCACAGGAATCATCTCATCCTGTCTTGTACTGTGAAATAACATGATACTTTATTCAGAAAAGAAACAATGTAAAATAAATTCTGTGCACAGTATTTTTTATGAATTGGTATATATATAACATTTTACATAAAATGAAGTAAATGTTTTTTATTTGTCACTCCAACTGAATTGAATTGGTTGATTAATTTTCAATTATTTTTTCAATTATTAAATTCTTTTCCAAATAAAGTATCAAAAAGGCACAAAGATATGAATATATCATATAATTCTAACTGGATATGCAAACAATTATTACAGCACTTGACTGTAAACAATGTTTGGTGTATAGCATTTATGCTGAACATACCCTTGTGCTTCTGTTTGATGAATCTTTACCTTAACATCTTCAAAGGAACGTGCACGTGAAAATGCAACATATAATTGTCCATGAGAAAAGTATGGCCTGTGAAGATAAATTCCAACTTTATTAAATGTTTGTCCCTGAGATTTATTAATTGTCATAGCATAGGCCAAACGTATAGGAAACTGACGTCTTCGTAACTGAAAAGGAAGACCAGTGTCAGAAGGCGCCAATTGAATTCTAGGTATTAGCACTCTTTTACCAGTAGCAACACCAGTAATGATTTCAGCATCAATTACATGTTGCCTTAACTGTTGTACTATTAATCTAGTGCCATTACATAATCCATGTTTTAAATCTAGATTTCGAAGAAGCATTATTACTGCACCCAGTTTTAGTTGCAAGTTGTGTGGTGGCATACCAGAAGGTGTAATTGAATTAAGAAACTCGACTGGATAAAGTGCAATTTCTTCAGGATCGTCTGAAACTACAGAGTCAGCACTGTTATATGTTACTATTTCCCCTGGCATTTTATTTAATATCTTGTTATTAATATCAAGGGCAACATCATTTGTAGGGGTCAGAATAATCCTACTGGCAAAATCTGCCAAGTTACCATCTCCAAACACTGCATCAACATGTGATTGATCATTCTGCTCACGGATAATGCAAGTTTCTGGTATTTCAATGCTATTCGTAAATGGTGCTGTTGCTTTTGTAGGTAAAATACCATCACCAAGTTGTAAAAGCCAGTTTGCAAAAATCTGCTGATTCTGTCCAGCTCTCATATTGTGTGTAAGCTTAAATACCTGAACAGTTGGCCAAATATAGGAGCTTTTAAGACATGTTTCTACAATTTCAGCAGGTCTGGCTCTCTTTACTACCGGCAAAATTTGTCGAAAGTCCCCTCCTAAAAGAATGACTTTTCCTCCAAATAAGTTGTCAACATTAGAAATATCCCTAAACATGGTCTCGATAGCTTGAAGGGCATGCTTAGGGATCATTGATGCTTCATCAAAAATGTATAAGTCTTGTTGCATCAGGAATGTGGCATGATTACTGGTAGGAGGAACATTGCAAGTACTTGTCTCCACAATCGGCACAGGCAATCTAAAAAGACTGTGAACAGTCCTCCCTCCATCTAAAAGTGTTGCCGCAATGCAACTTTCATTCCTCTGCGCTTTAATTCTTTTATGATGTAATTATAAGTGTAAGTTTTGCCTGTTCCACCAGGACCATCGATAAAAAATAAACTGTTATTTTGAGGAGAGTTATTATGGACATTCATAACAGCCCTAATGATTGTATCAGCTGCTTCTAATTGTTCAGGATTTAATGTGGAACGGATATTATCAGCTTCTTGACCAAGATAAACTAAATCAGCTGGAGGTTCTACTGGTGCTTCTTCTGTTTCAGGAAGACCAAAGTCTGAAAGTCTTTTCCCTGACTGACCTATAATACCAGCTATAAAACCTAGTGCAGCCTGTTCAGCCTGATAATCTTGCATAGTACGAAGAAAGTCTTCTATCATACTATTTCTATGGGTAAGCCATAACGTCAAAGGATCATTGACCTCACAATGACTTAAAATAAATGAGAATGTCTGTCGAAGCTGCCAAGGTGTACCTATGGTGGCAACTTGTAAAAGAGTGCCATTCCATTCATTATCATCTTGAAGAAGTCCCCTAGCTAAACATGCTTCACGAAAGGTTGGGAATAACTCTCCATTAAATGTTCTTAATGACTCAAAGGAGGTAGCTCCTGGAACATGAAGAAGTAATATTCTTAAATAAAATCTCTCACCCTCACTGGGTTGGGCAGAATATAATCTACTGACAATTTTTTCACCACCTCGTTGCCTTGTACACCAAGCATGTTCTTTAAACACAAAATGATATGGTATATTGGCATATAGATGCTCCCGAGCAGCAACATTGCGCTGATTTAATTTAAACCAAGCTGTTAGGTGGGTATCATGTTCATCTGCCCTCTCAAGTGCTGCTGCTTCATTACCAGCTCTAAAATACACTTGTTGTTGTTCAGGAAGGTGCATTGATAATCGAAAAATAGTATGTGACTGCTTATGTAGCTCAAAAGAAAATAGACGCCAGGCAGCTTCGGGAGCTGAAACATACCTAGCATCTAAAAATGTTTTGACTTCATCATGGTCAAGTTTCTCTTGTATTTGTATATTTGCACAGTCATGACCTTTATAAATACACTTATAGAGGTACTTAACAGATTTTATAGAAACACAGGCCTCAACGTTAATATGTGCGTGATATTTTTCTGTCAAGTAGGGATTGTATGGAACAATCCACCTATTATCAAGTTCCATGTTACGAATTTGAAATGTTCTACCATTATTCCTTCTTCGATACAGTGGATATCCATTAGCATTTAAAATTGTGGAATTAGAAAATTCTTTTGGAAAGTTTTTAGAACAATTGCCCTCTTTTATACAAGATGAGTTAGGATTAAGATACCCACATGGACCATGAACCATAGTAGACTTAACAATTTCATAAAGATTTTGATCAGCTGGATCTGGTATTTCAGCACAAATAGAAATGTCAATATCATCAGCTGTACGTAATTTATGCTCATTACATAAATTAATAAGCATATGGCAGTGAGGAAGTCCTCGCTTTTGAAATTCTATTACATGAACATATGCCACTGTACGTCCTAAAACATGATTCTTATAAATATCTTCAACCAACTGATTTAATTTTAATTTAAAAACCCTAGAGACCAAGTCAGGGCGATCACATGCATAAAGACCAGGCAGTAGGTTTTCAGTTATTTCAGGCCATTTGGGGTTGCATGTAAAAGTCAAAAAGAGGTCTGGTTTTCCAAATTTAGAAACAATGGCCATAGCATCTAAATAATTCTGATGCATATTCCTAGGGGAACCAGAAAAAGTTGATGGTAAAATAATCATCCTACCAGTCTGAAGGTTGCGATGCTCAGCTTCTGCATGTAAATGGTCCATAAGACCAACATAAGAGGCTGCCCTTAACCGTGTTTGGTTTCGACGAATATAATCAAGTCGCTCTCCTTCAACCCTACAATAACAGTCCACTATGTACTGCTGAAAAAGTTTACGGCCATAGTGTAGAGAACTGAAATATTGTCTTATTGCAATACGATATGCACAAAACTGCAACCTTGTAACGCGTTGCCGGGTGGCAGTTTGTCGTTCCAGAACATGATTAATAGAATTATGCCAACCTGCATCTCCTCTAGGGAAAAACATTGGGTAAATCATAGGATCTAGGTTAGCAGACATGGTAGATATATTGACTAATGCATGATCCCTTGGATAGATTACTATGTCCCTTTGAGCAGGGGAAGCACCATCTTCCCCAATGAAAATAGCAGCCACTTCTTCATGAGAAGGAGTATTGTACCGCCGTCTATCTGGCCCAGCTTTCATCATCATTTTCACAATAGATGGTGTCCTATTTTCTTGTATAGCCCTTGTGTTTTCCTCTTGTTCTACCTGTGCCATATTTTTGTATGCAGCAATGAAAGGTGACTCTCTGTCCATGACCTGCTGAAGAATATGCATTACATCTTGACGACATTGAGCATTTGCTGGATTATCCATTCTCGCATTAAATGCTTCACCCGCCTCTATTATATATAACTGACTGTAAGAGGGACGTACATTAGCTGCTGGATGCAAGCAGCCAGCCCGATGATAAAGTTGTCCACACAGTCTAAAACATGGTGGACCATTCCCCGGAGGTGGTCTTAAGTCTGCACCAAATGAACCAAATGAAAAGGCATTATTGTAAATTCTTATGTCCTTTTGGAAATGTTTTGCAGCAGGAGTACCCCCAGTTAACAATTCCCTAAGTTCTAAAGGATGGGATGAAAGAGGTTCTAGTCGAACTTTCCCAGATTGACAACACTTAAAATGGTTTTCCCCCACAAATTTCAGTGCCTGACAGTATGGACACAACTTATCCATTGCTCCTAAATTAAATGCATGAACAGGCCTAATGTGACACTGCCGCGCAATATTAACTTGTCCTCTGCCATTTGCTCTGATAGCGGCACGGGCTTCTCGCATATAGGCAGCATGTTGTTGCTGCCTAGCATTGCGAACAATGTTGTCCTCTTCAGCTCTAATTGCAACAGCATGCCTAGCATATGCTCTTCTTTGAGCATCCGCTACATCAATATCATCTGCTAGTCTAGCAATAACAGGTGCAGGGGGGCGTTCATCATCTGCAACAACAACAATTTGTTGCAATGGCCTGTTCCTTTCAATGGGATCAGTTGTGTTAGGTTGCTGCATAAAAAATCTCCCAAAAGCATTAACAACACTTGTAAACCAAGATGACATTTTTCTGAACTCGTATAATAAAGCAAAAAATAATAATCTTAATAATCTAAATAATAATAAAAAAAAACAAAAAAAACAAAAACAAACAGCTGACGATGTCGCATCTGGCGCTCCAGGCAGTGAGCTTTCACCAGGAGATAGGCTATAGCTAGCTAAACTAAAACAAAGTAAAATAAAATCAACAAATAATGGAACAAACCAAATTAACCTACAAATATACTTCTCTGGCTAAACTGTATCTCCAATCAGATCAAAAATGAAAGCAAAACAGGTCTTCTCGTTCCCGTTGCGCCTGACAGATCTGTTTGTTTATATTTGCGTTGCCCGGGTACGGTCTTTTACAATATAAACCAATAAGCTTCTTTGTTTAAGCCGTCTTGGCCAAAAGAACGCTTTGTTTATTTTCTTGCTCGACCGCAGCTTAATGATGACGAAAACTATAATGCGACGTGTTACGGGTGTAAAAAGGCATTATTATAGCATTGCTATTGGGTTATTTTAAGAACTAAATAAACCCCTTTCTCCCCCAATTTCTCGTATAAAGATACCAAAGTATCACCCTGCATTATTCCATTTTCTAACTGCTGACACAAAATGTTAAAAAATATAACCAGGCGCTTAAAAAACCAATGCTCAAAAGTGTCCCACGGATTTAATGGTTTACAACATCATTATGGAATAAGCAAGATATTTCATTGCTTATAATGTCATCCAAAAAATATTGGATCTGTCCACAAAATTTGCAAGAGCTATAGCTTGCAACACAGATAATATTTCATACTTAAATGTCATCCTTTCAAAAATTTAATGTTAAAAAAAACAGTAAAAACATGAAATAGAAATTATTTAAAATTCAATAATTATGACCTTTCCAAAAAATTTTCCTTAAAAAGGTCTGACAGCAGTAAAACCGTCAATCCCAATCGACAAAATTTAGGCATTTTGCATGCACACATAATGTTCTTAGCATTAAAATCTCACACAAAATGTCAAATGAACACACTTTATAATATATAATTTAATGTATAGGAAATTTTTCAATACGTTGCACACTGTCATATGCCATGAGAACTTTACAATAAGAATCCACGGTATTTCTCATTTAATTCATGTAACAGATATTTATACGTCTATCAAAAAATAAATGATACAGCAGTGTGAATCCTACATTATTATATAAAAGACCAAAAAAATAAAAGGTGCCCAACAACTGCAGTATATACGTGACATTTAAAATCTAAATCTAATAAAATTACTTCTATGACCCTCTGACAAATGTGAAAATTATTTGGAAAGAAGTTTACCAAAGCATTAACAAAATACATCTCAAAATTTAAATCTCTCAAAATGTCACATACAAAAAAAAGCTGATCAAAGTTACACACAAATCTCTCTCAATGTATATGTAAAAACCAGTTAGTTTATTGCAAACCCTGTCAACAATCAATCTAACAGTTCATTTTATGTCAATTTTTGCAACAAATTTGCAACACAAAATACAAATTCTAAATAATCTATATATATATTAAATTCTCTTATTTTGGTCAATTGCATATCCACAGTCTCCCACAAAAATTTAATCAAAATGTAAAGGATGAGAGGTTGACAACAAAATCCAAATTTGCAAAATTGTAATTATAGGGGATAAAACAATATTTTAATCCAAAATGCCAAAGAAAAACAGTTTGCAACGAAAATAAGTTATTTTGATGGTATTGCATACAATCTTTTCCCACAAAAGCTTCACAAAGTTTAAAAAAAGAATGGATGCAGGGAGTACTTCTGATTCAACAAAAATTAGTTTTTTTGACGTTTTGCATGTTGTCCTTAACTATTAAATCTTACACAAAATGTCAAAAACCTACGATTTGGAACGCATCAAATTTAAATCACGAAGGATCAGTCATTTCGGTATATTGCACAGAGTTTCTCATTTAAATGTATAAAAACACGAATGCCTTGCAAGATGTAAAGTAAAATTATACAAAAATTAGTTCTTCCGGTATATATATTGCATAATCCTTTTGCCACAAAAGTTAACAAAAAACTTCAAAAAACACACACAACAGTTTGTATAGATTACATACAGTATATATATATATATGAACGAACACAAATACGGTTTTATCCAGTTATTCCAGAAACATATACGTAAACACAATTTAATAAGGGAATAATAAGGGAATAACCAACAAATCAGTAAGAATGACAAAAGTTATTAATACGTAATATTTTTATAATATATTTAATTCGTTGTTGTTGGAAAAGGAAAAGTTTTGGATAGGAACGTTGGTGACGCAGCATTGCGGTCTAAACGGAACCCACGATTGGAAGCGAAAAAAACGTACGGACAAAGAGAAACCATCCTCTTAATAAGTGAACGCTGTAGAAACAATCTAGTTGGTGATAATATATTTTATTGTTTTAAATTACTTTCCTTTTTATGTTACCAAGGCAACGTTTTTAATAGTATATATTCTAGTTTTTACCAAATTGTAAGTATTCGTTTGACAAAGTTGGTTGATATACCAACGAAATATTACGTATTAATAACTTTTGTCATTCTTACTGATTTGTTAAGAGTCCTTAGCTATTCTTAAATATCTTCTAATATAAGCTTAAAAAGTCCAAACAATCCACAACAACACACAGCAACATATATAAAACTCACAGGTTATTTAAATATAACTGGAGCTAGGCATCAAAATCATGGGTACATATATATAAATTCCTAGGTAGCTAGGCTGGTGGTGGTTGGCTTTATGATGCTAGCTATAAAATATGTCTGACATCAATAATATCATCCAAACTGGAAAAAAAAACATGAAAAAACCTTACAGAACCTTGCAATGATTAATTTATAAAACCATGCTCTTCTTCAAATGTTTTTTTAAAGATTTATTTTGAATGAAAGAGTATATAGAGAATAGTAAAAAAGAACAGCCGTCTTTTTCGTAAACACAAAATTCAAAATTTCCGTTTTATGCTAGGAACAGTCCGTATGCTTTGTGAATATCTAATACCGTTTCATATGTAGCGATACCTATATATATATATATGCTCATATAGATTTTTTGGCATAAGGGTATATATATTTATATCGTTATTAGCAGCGGGTTATATATTTTCACCTTATGTGCGATTTCTATGAAGTACATCCCTAACTTTTTTAGTTAAATTTTAGCGTACGGCCACGTCATAAGAAAGTGACCCGTGATTTCCGTGTCGTGGACTCACAGTTTTACTCACGCAAGGGAATTAATATATAAGACTAGCTGTTTCCCGTGGAAGAATCCACTGTATTCTCATTTAACTTATGTAGCAGATATATGTCCATCAAAAAACAAACAATACAGCAGTGCGCATCTTACATCTGCATTATCATATAAATGACCAAAAAATTAAAGGTGTCCAACAACTGCAGTATATATGTGACATTTAAAATCTAAATCTACTAAAATTACTTGCTCTGACCATCCGACAAATGCGAAAATTATTCGGAAAGAAGTTTTCAAAAGCATTTCAACATACATCTCACCCAAAAAATTTAATTCACTCAAAACGTCACATATATACAAAAAAAGCTGATCAATGTCAAACACAAATCTCTCTCATTGTATATGTTAAAATCAGTTAGTTTATTGCAAACCCTTTTTGGGAAAAATAAACAATAAATTGTGCCTAAGTAGAAATTTTTATCTAAGGTGTTAAAAAGGGATTGCAAGGATAAATTATAATGCAATAAAACGTTTTTTGATATATTGCATACGGTCCTTCCTCACTAAACTTTAGACAAAATGTCAACAAAAAAACGGTGTTTAAACCTGAAATTAATAAAGTCCTTTTAGCAACTTGCATGCTGTTTTACCATCAATAAAGTAAACAAAATTTCAAATCTCACATAGTATTCTGTCACAAATGTTTTCATAAAATATATATAAAAGTCATAATGAGTCATGTTAAACAACAGCAATCAATCTATAAGTTCATTTTATGTCAATTTTTGCACCAAATTTGCAACACAAAATACAAATTCTAAATAATACTAAAATCTCTTATTTTGGTCCTTCGCATACCGACGGTCTCCCACAAAAGTTTAATCAAAATGTAAAAAATGAGAGGTAACGACAAAATCAAAGTTTGCAAAATTTAATTATTTCGGTACATATATCTATACTGCATATGCCCTCTAAAACAATATTTTAATCCAAAATGCCAAAGAAAAACAGTTTGCAACAAAAATCAGTTATTTCGATGATACTGCATACACTCTTTCCCCACAAAAGCTTCACAAACAAAAAGAATGGTTGTAGGGAGTGCTTCTGATTCAACAAAAATCAGTTTTTTTGACATTTTGCATCTTGTCCTTACCCATTAAATCTTACACAAAATTTCAAAAAACTATATACGATTTGGAACACATCAAATTTAAATCGAGAAGGATCAGTCATTTCGGTATATTGCACCCACAGAGACCTCCCCGGTAAGAATTTATACAAAATATAGAAAAATACAGCTTGCAAGGTATCAAATCGAATTCTTCTTCTATGTATATATGGTCCTTCCTCGCCAAATTAACATAAAATGTCAAAAAGGTTCAGATATAACATCTATTAACACAACAAAAATCAGTTCTATCAGTATATGTCATGCCATTGTCCTCCACAAAATGTTCACCTTAAAGTTTCACAAGGAACAGCATGTAAATTAAAAACAATTAAGATCAGGTATTTTGGTCTATTTCATACCATTCTGTCCCAAATAATTTATAAAATATAAAAATTGAGTGGTAAAACAGAAATTTGCAAAATTCCATTTTTTTATATGCATATATATATTGTATATATATTATATGCCTTCTACAACAATAAGTTAATTCAAAATGTCAAAAAGAAGAAAAAAATAGCTTACAAAGAGTATAAAATTGAAATCAACAAAGTAGCTCTTTTGGTATATTAAATATGGCCATACGCACAAAAGTTTACACTAAATGTAAAAAAATGGTTGTGTTTAGTAATTCTAAATTAAGAAAAGTCAGTTCTTTTAGCATGCTGATTTATGTCTTTGCCCACAAACTCTTACATGAAAATGTCAAAACCACAATTAAATTTACATTTTAAAAATAAGTAATTTCTGAACTTTATTTTCAGAATATTTGCAGGAAAAGAACTTCGCAAACCAAAAAAAGAACCAGGGAAATGTTTAAAATTTTCAGGGTTAATAACGTTTGATGGGTTTTGTGGGAATTTATATATATAATGTGGGAATATATATATATAATGTCAGAGTTGAATTTCTTATTTTAATATAAAAACATGAAAGGCTTGCAAGGTGTAAAGTCAAATTCTACAAAAATTAGTTCTTTCGGTATATTGCATTGTGCCACAAAAGTTAACACAAAATTTCAAAAGAAAAGCAAAACAGTTTGTATATATTATATATTATATATACCATGTATATAAATGGAAAGTCACCCCAGTCTTCCCTGTACATTTTTTCCCTAAATGTAAAAAAACATGTAAATCCTTCCCCCGCCCTCCCCCCCAAAATAAATATATAAATAAAATAATCAAAAACCCATATATATAAATACTGCAACAAAATCAAAATATGTGAAAAAAGCTACGTAAATTTTCCCCATAATGTCCAAAACCTCTATCAAATAAGAATTTAAGAAACACAGGTTTTTTCGGTGTTAGCATGTAGTAACTCTCTCGAAAAGGTTTAAAGTTTTCTTAAATAACACGAAATGTCATAAACAAAAACATTTGAGTAAGAACATCTAGAACATCAGAATTACTACATGTTAAATAAAAATCCTTTTGTCATATTGCATGCAACCGATGTAAGTTTAGTTACACAAAATGTGAAAAATACATTATATATTTGCATAAAAAATAGTCCTTAAACTATCCTTAAATATTATAAATACTTTCTTAAAAGGTGTTGTAGCTTCTTATATCTTCTTATTTAGGCTTAAAGGGTCAAGTCAAATAAGTTACAGCCATATTCCTAGCAAAGACCACTAAGATAAACTACAGTACCTAGCTACATCATGCAAAAGCAACATAAAATTCACAGGTTAGCTAGGTATACTGGGAATCTTTAGTTTAAAGCTAACATTAGCTAGCTACAGCAGCTAATAGCTGGTCACTTAAACTGGAGACTTAGCTAGGTATGAAGACATGGCTACATATATATAAATTCCTAGCTAGCTAGTTGTTGTTGGTGGTTGGCTTTTTATGATGCTAACTATAAAACATGTCTGGCATCAATAATATCATCAAAACTGAAAAAAAAAAACATGAAAAACATTACAGAAACCTTGCTATGATTAATTTATAAAACCATGCTCTTCTTCAAATGATTTTTTAAAGATTTATGTTGAATGAAAGAGTAGAGAATACTCAAAAAGAACAGCCATCTTTTTCGTAAACACAATTTCCGTTTTATGCTAGGAACTTCATTTAACAGTCCGTATGCTTTGTGAATATCTAATACCGTTTCATATGTAACGATACCTATATATATATGCTCATATAGATTTTTTGGCATAAGGGTATATTTTTTTTTTTATCGTTAATAGCAGCGGGTTATATATTTACACTTTATGTGCGATTTCTATGAAGTACATCCCTAATTTTTTTAGTTAAATTTTAGCGTACAGCCACGTCATAAGAAAGTGACCCGTGATTTCCGTGTCGTGGACTCACAGTTTTACTCACGCAAGGGAATTAATATATAAGATTACATGTTCTTATATAACTCTACTTACTGGCTAGGTACGTTATCCCTATCACATGGTAACGATGCATTCTCCCTGTCATATAACGATACCAAAGCAGTCCACAGAACACCCCTGTCTAGCATCACGTTTGAAAAGCTATCGTGTTCAGTGATACATCTGCAATCTAAAAAAAGTTTGGGTACTAGATTGTATGTGTAATTGTTTCACTGTCTATTTTGTAAATAGAAATAAACTGAAGCAAACCGTCTAATTTGAAATATTTTATTTCGTCCATCTCGTGGCAGCATATGCACTCTCTTTCCGTATCCATTCCGTGCCCACAAGTACACCAACCATCGACACCAGCTTTCCTATCTTCAGGTTCAGAATGTTCTTCATCATCCTGAAATTCTGGTTCAAACTGAAAACCAAGTACCGGCGGTTGATCATGATAAAATTTAATATGAATGTTTGCTATTTACTTTCTCAAAACATTACATTTTTTTTCTAAAAAGAACCTTCTGCTTTTACGGGGGCTCACTTTTTTTTCTATACAATTGCTTACGTAAGTCGCATAATTACGCATACTAATGTGATTGTCCAAATCTCTGACCGCCTTAAAACGACCTCCTTGAAGAAGGCGACTGTAATGTAAACATGTGAAACTTTTTTATGTTGTTTGTTTTTTTTGTTTATCTTCAAAACATAATTACTTGATATTCTTTTATGACTTTGGAAAGTGGTTTATATATAAAAAATAATTCTTCACGCCATATTCCCTTTAAAGTTTCGAGAAAACAACATCGCTTTTGTATCGGACATCGAAAAGGCATTCTTACAAATAGAGTTAGACAAAGAACATAGAGATTTGACAAGATTTTTATGGTTTGAAAACCTTTTCACAGTTGAGTAAAAATAACATACCCTTTTTTATCCAACTCAAGTTATCCGTAAAACTAGTTGCACCGTACTAATCATCTTAAAACCAATTTAGAAGACATAACTTCAATATTAAAACTGGAAACGACCTTTCCTTTTACCAAAAATACCCACTGCTGTGGGCTGGCAAACGTGTTTGTTGTTGTTTTCTTCACTTTCTGCGCAGTAGCCTTCGCGCAGTTTTTTCTCATAGCCGCACAGCATTGTCTTTTGAAACGACTACTTCGTGTATTACTACATATCATAACTGTGAAAACGTGTATTGAATACCGATTATGTCGCGTACTTTATGGTGTAACTTCGTCACCATTCCTTTTATCAGCCACTATCATCTATCATATGAAAAAAATTATGGAAATAGATGCTGAATTCGTTATGAAGTTTTTACAGTCGTTACATGTAGATGATTTGAATTCAGGAGGAATAGATGTCGATGAAACGTTTGAATTTTTTCAAAAAAGTAAAGAACGTTTAGCTGATGCTTCATTTAATTTGCGAAAATTTCAATCGAATTCTCCAGAGTTGGAAAAAAGAGTCAGAGAGATGTTTGGTGAATCAGAAAATCCGAGTTGTACAACACCTACCACAGTTTTAGGAGTAATATGGGATAAAGATAGTGATGAGTTATGTTATGATATGATAGCAATTCGTGAAAAAATTCAAATGTGATGCTACAAAAAGAGAAGCTCTGCAAGCAATATCATCTATCTATGATCCACTAGGACTACTCAACCCAGTTGTAGTAAAATTCAAAGTGTTTTTGAAGAAGATATGTGCAATCAAAATTGATTGGGATGAGAAGCTAACTGGTGACTTATTAACAGAATGGAACGAGTTAATACAAAATTTATTTGGAATTGATGAAATTAAGTTTGACAGAAACTATTGTTTTACAGACAGAAATGACCCCTTTGTGAAAGTAGAATTACATGGATTTTCAGACGCTTCTGAAAAATGTTATGGTTGTTGTGTTTATTTACGATTTGTACACAAATCAGGGTTGATTAAAATTGCGTTAGTTACAGCAAGGTCAAGAGTGAGTCCACTTAAAAAATTGATGGTACCGAAACTAGAGTTACTTGGAACTTTATTATTGTCTCGATTACTACCAAAAAATAGAAGAATGTTTTGCAACAATATTTGACATATCCACTGTGTTTGCATGGACGGACTCCAGTATGGCGCATTCTTGGATAATAAATTGTGAGAAGACGTATCCAGCCTTCGTAGAAAATAGAGTGTTGGAAATTAGAAAAAATTTGGATGTGAATTGTTGGCATTTAATTAAGTCGAAGGATAATCCAGCTGATATTGTATCTCGAGGTTCTACACATATTGATTTATTGGAAAATTCTCCATTTCTGACTCTACAAGAAAGCGAGTGGCCGATGCTAACTGTTGGAGATTCATTTACATGTTTAATAAATAATAATACTGAAGTAGATGCAGATGTTAGTTGTGGTAATGGTGCGAATTTAAGCGTCACCGTTGATTGTACATAATGATGTTAATTTTACCAACATCTTTAAAATTGAAAAATTTAGTCGTTTAACAAAACTATTAAGAGTAACAGCCTTAGTTAATTTATTTGTTGTTAAACTTAAACGTAAATTAAACCAGAAGAAAGAAGAACAAGTAGCTGTTAGTAAAGAAGATGAATTAGAGTTTACGAATGGGATTAATACGAGGCAAAACGCCGAAGATGTTTATTGTTTAATTAATGCAAAAGATGTTGAAAATGCCAAAACAGCTTGGATTAAAGAAGCACAAAAATTGTTAAGTCATGCTGAATATCAGCATACGAAAAAGTTGTTAAATGTGTTTTTGGGGAGAGATGGTGTATATAGATGTAAGTTGAGATTGGGGAATGCCCCAATTCCTGAGTCAGCAAAATACCCAATATTAATACCAAGTAAACATTATTTTGCAAAATTAATAATATATGATGCACACATGAAAGTTGGACATAATGGAGTAAGCGAGACATTAACAGAAATTCGATGTGAATATCATATACCAAAAGCACGTTTATTAGTTCGTTCAATTATACATAATTGTAGTACATGTAGAAAATTTGAAGGTAATTCTTATAAGTATCCTGAAAGTCCTGACCTACCAGCATCGAGATTAGAACAATCATGTGCATTTAACAATATTGGCATAGATTACGGTGGACGTATTTATATTTATAATGTATATAGTAAAGACAATGAGTTGTTTAAAGCATGGCTTTCGTTAATTACTTGTCAGTCAACCAGGGCTGTGTTTTTAGATTTAGCAACAGACTATTCTGGACTTTCTTGTGTTAATGTTTTAAAGAGATTTATTAATAGACGTGGCACACCTGAGGTAATTATTTCAGACAGTGGAACATCGTTTGATAACAAAGAAGTACAAAACTTTGCAACAAATCACAGTATAACATGGAAATTCAATCTGGAAGCGACGTCATGGGCAGGAGGATTTTTCGAGAGATTGGTTGCATCTGTTAAACGCGTCTTAAAAAAGACTTTGTCGAAAGCCAAAGTATCGTACGAAGAAATGCTAACTTTGTTGATAGAGACAGAGAAAATTATTAATAATAGACCTTTGACATATGTAAGTGGTGATCTAGAAAATGAGCCGTTAACACCAAGCCATTTAATCTGTGGACGACGATTGGGTAAAAACCACAGTGACAGTAACGAAAACGATGTTGTTGAAATGAATGAAAAACTTGATAAGTTATTAAATTTGTTTTGGAAGCGTTGGTCTGTACAATATTTAACTGAATTACGTGATAAACAAAAGAGAAGTTTACGAAACGAGCGAAGTAGTAAATCCGAAATAAACGTTGGAGACATCGTCTTGATAGAAGACCCGAAAAAAAGAGATCACAATTGAGAACGGGACGTGTAAGAGAACTAATTACCAGCAAAAACAACAGAGTAAGAGGAACAGAAGATACAGTCCTAAACCAAGACAATATCGGCAAATTACGACGACCAATTAACAAACAATTCCCGTTCGAATTTGCGACTAAAACACAAAATTCACCAGACATTGCATTTGTAGATGAACGAGATATACCTTGTGTTTTGGGGAGTGTCGAAAACTGAATGAGCGAGACACAGATATTTGTATATATATCACGTTCTGTATAAAATTTGTTAGTTAAGAAAACAAAAATTGAGATTATTGGTCGTCGTTTATAACAATGAAAGTTTCAGTGGATTCTTCCACGGGAATTCAGTATGTAATAATACGAAGTGTATGTGACGGTCATAGAGGATGTGTTCATTTTCTTTTAAAGTCGCCGAAATTTTCTTTGAAGTCGCCGGAAAGTTATATCCATTTTGCTAGCAGTTTTACTTTGTTTACATTACGTGATGAAACCAACTCAATTTGGTTTGTTGAAATAAATTTAACGGCTAACTTTTCGCAAAATGGTGTCCTCTCGACACCAAAAGAAACACAAAAAACGATTCTTTTATCTTGTAAAAAGGGCAAAAGTCAAAAAAGCGGTTCAAAAAAGCATATTTAGAAAGAAAAAAGTAAAGAAGTAGAAAAGTGAAGTTGGAAGTAAGGAGTGGAGCTAGAAGTAGTAAAGTAAAGTTAGAAGTAAAAAATAAAGGCTAGAGTTTGAAGTGGATTTGAAATCACAAATAGTAAGAACTTTGATATTTTTGGACGTTCGTTTTTTATGTCGCTGGAGCAAGCAGACTCGCATTTTCCTGGAAAACCCACCAAAGGCTGCTTTTCATTGCAGCGTTTTTGGTAGCTTCCGGTTCCGGGGTTTGAGCGTGCGAATTGCAAAATATTTCTGGCCGCAGCGCCTAAAATTCCGGGAGCCAGGAAGTTGAGAAGTAGTCGACTTTTTTGCCGGAAGATTTGAGCGCTGTCCTTAATAACAAAAGAAAATTCCTTCAAATTTGCTGTGTTTGCAAAACTTCGATAACTTTTAAAGATGGCCTAGCGTAATTTGTATATTGTATGTGTTGTGTTTGTTTGCTGGAACGAAATTGATACTTCCTGGATTATTGGATAAGTATTATTTGATAATTTTGTCCGTTTCTTTTGTGTTAGTAAACAAAACACATTTAGCTAGGTGTAAACTGCAGCTTGGTGCATCTTTATATCTGATTTTTTGTCCCCAGCTGTGTCCTTGCATTTTGGCTATTATATAGCTGGCTAGATAGCTATTAATCGTAGAAATTGTAGCTTACTGTTTATATCCTATTTTTTGTTTCCTGCTCTGTCCTGTATTTTGATTCAAGGACTAAAACTACATTGCCAGAGTCACCAAAGTAAGAAGATATACGTTTATGTTTATATCTGATTTAGGTGCTAACTGCAGCTAGGAAGCAACCGTAGCATCATAAAAATTGTGTCACATTGTAGCTAATTGTAGCATCGTAGAGCAATCAAGACAAATTAATCATGATATCTGTCCAAGCATATCGGTGCCACAATCGGTTCTTTTTATAATGTAGCTGCTAGCCACTCCAAAAATAATAAAAATGAAACAATGAATTTTCACAACCATTCAGGAGTGCTTTTTGACAAGGTGGATAATAACGACTTCAATCATTTTTTGAAACTTTTTATTTCAATAATTTTCATGTGTTGTCTGAGCTGTAATATCAATCTTGCATCTTTGAAATTAATGTTATTGTTATCTGGTGACATTGAAAGCAATCCTGGAACCTTTAATAACAATGATATTGACTTCCAAATATCACTACAGGAATCTTATGCCACCCATCTTCTAAATCAGTCAAATTCTGCTGATCATATAGTCGCTTATGCTAGCAGTATTGGTCTGTCAAATATAACATATCAAGAAGTGGCAATAGGGGATGGCAACTGCTTTTATAGAGCACTAGTACAGCAACTTAATCGCCTTGAGATCAGACAAATTGTCCCCCCTGAACTACACTTTCAAAATCACCTCCAACTACGAGCAGCCGTGGTCAAATTTGTTCGCAAAAATAGTAACATAGGAATTTTTCAAAATAACAGAGACTTTTTATCCATAAGCCCTGAAGAGTAGGAACGTACAAATCCAGTCAAGATCTACTGTTGATGTTGTAGAAATTTTTATACGAGCTGCCGCAATAATGCTGGGCGTTAACATTTTAATAACATCTGATACCAGTACTGCAATACGTCCATATACCCTTATTAGTCCTACTCATGATGAAACACATATAATTGCTGGTGAACAAGTGGCACATCTATTGACTGATGGTACCAGACCAGTGATCAAATTTATGGAAATGAAACCTCCACCAATCATCAAAATCCTGATGTTGTGGCAGCTGTAATACAGTTTGAAGAAGGTGAGAAGTTACATAGTTTGGAAACCTGTAAAACTTGTCGTAAAACCCGACCAGTATTTCATGCTACTCTCTCTATCAGTCCTACTGCAGAAAACAAAACAAAACCAATTACCGTTAAGCCTTGGAAAATTTTCAGCGATGGAAGGTGTGACAGGTGTCATTGGGAGAGCCTTAGTCGTTTTAGAAAGAATGTAACGACACCTGCTAGATTTGCCGGTATACTGTCATTTGATGATGATGATTTGGGCCCATTACACGATAACATCCGCCATAACGATGTGCATTTTTTACCGGTACCACCATATCTTCAAAATTTGACCATACTGGAAGTCGCATTGATTCGTCGTATCACTGTTATCATGAATATACACCTCCTGCGATATGGCATGCTTGCCTCAAAAGGACATTGTATCAGTTTTCCTCAGAGAATTCAAATTGCTAAAGAATTGCCATCGTTACCATCTGAGGTTGGAATAGTGGTTATTAAAAAGAAAGGAAGTCGAAATTCAGTTCAACAGTATACCGTGCAAAGGGGTAAAGTTGAAAATGCATTACAGGGGCTGTGTTTTGGATACCCAGAAGGTGACACTGAATATCTAGATACTAATAGTGAACATCTATACAATGGCTCCGATCACATTGACAAACCTTTAAAAGGACGGTACTTTCAGTTCCTACCAAATGAATACTATAAGGATGTTTCGATAAAATATTATCGCATTCCAGAGATGCGTTCTGAATTACCTGGCTTGCCTGTTGTTGAATTGCCACATATCATACCAGAGGAAGACAAGGGTCCTGGTGAAAATCAATTTCAGGAAAAGTTACCTCAAGATGACGAAAGTATAACCCGTTCGTTTAGTTTGTCCGCTTGAATCTACAGATGCGTACAAAGAGTTGCGAACAATACTGCAGAAGCTCTTGGGTTCTGAAGATCCAGTTAATCAAGCTCTTGAACATGGCACAATTGCGAATGCAAATTTGGAATATACGTGAGAACAGCCAATTCGAGAATGTTGTTTTTTTTACTATGGCATACCCAACTGTTTTTATTAATGGAAATTGTGACATAACGGTTCCAAGGTTGAGTAAAATTAATTTTGAAGAATACATCAAACATTTATATTATTGTTCTGATAATCGTGTAGCGCGTCATCCATACTTAAAATTTTTCTTATTGAATATGCGTTTACGAATGCAAGCACTGCAACAGGGTAGCTTTCTTGTTTCCCAACAATTAAATGATGCGCATCTCACAATTGCTGAACTGAGAGATAATTTACGAAATGATGATGATTCAGTTCCACGAAAAATTATTAGTATTGGAAAAAACCTGTTGAATACTGATCCATACTAGAGAGGCCCCTAGATGTACCAGGAATTTTCGCTACATTGGTATCAGTGGTTTCCGAGCCTTGGATACATCTGGTGAAGATGGAACTGTTACAAAGAGTAGCACGTTGGACAAATACTTAAGCAACAAGCGTAGATAAACTGATCCAGAAATATCATTATGGAACTGGAGCAAGAAATGTAATTGTACTTGCAAGGTAGATCACATCCCCGTTTTTACAGTAATATCTACAAAACCTGTTTGGCCTGCTACTGATGACTATGCAAAAGCTATGCTCATTATATTTTCTGTTGGAACGTGGCATAATACTGAAGAATTGAAGGGACAACATGAGTTATTTGCTGCTGCTTTGGCTTCCCTTGTTCAAACTGAAAACTGTCCGTCAATAATAATCGATGCATTGAAAGAGGCTAAACAATCATTCGATAAAAAGAGCGAGAGAACGCGAAGTCACACTCGTGTAATCAGTAATGAAACCGATACTCAGTCTTCATGTTATTTGTCACAATATACAGATGCAAGTTCTCAAAATTCCGTCATTGCAGAAATGAACATAGGCAGAGCCATCATGAGAGATATTGCGAGACATCATGTTGCTGATATGGATCAGCCGCTCGGCCGAGTTAAGGACTGACCCTACGCAGTTGAATTCTGTCGGATTTTGGTCGCACACTATGAGGACAATCAATCGTGTTTAACCAAGGGCTGAATTCGATTGTCCATGGTTGAATTAGTGTAGAAAAAGTTATAATAAATTTTAATCCGACATTGACGGCGAATAATGTCGTGTTTGCCGTTTTGCAAGATTTCGTTTCAGATAATTTTTGCCGGCATCGAGACATTTCCCCAACTTATTACAACTTTTTCCGTACCATGTGGGGTATTTTACGTCCGAATCAAGTTGTTCCCGTCGTTACCCCTCGTCGTCATAGTGAGTGCAAGCTTTTCCGACATTTTCCTAAAATAACCGACATTTTTAAAAATATCGCCGATAGTTTGCGTTTCCGCGGGACGAGTTCATAG
Source organism: Hydractinia echinata (assembly GCA_030067915.1). NCBI lineage: Eukaryota > Metazoa > Cnidaria > Hydrozoa > Anthoathecata > Hydractiniidae > Hydractinia > Hydractinia echinata. The sequence goes on from JASGCC010000276.1 coordinate 236,579, forward strand.
AAAATTATCGGTGCCGGTAAATTTCCCGTATTAAAATAATGGCGCAGTAAAGCGGGAAAGTGTAAACAAAAAGAGAGTTGGTTGTTATCCTGGTTTCAATTTAAAAATTGGTTCGTAGAAACCTTTGGATATGTCTACACTATTTCAATGTGGGTTTATAAGAACTTGTATACTGATTGGACTTAAAAAACACCACTTTAAGCATCAACACCTACGTTTTCAGGACTTTCAGACACAGTTTGCAGGTTGCAAATTTGATATTGAAGAGCAATATTTTCACCTCAAAAGTAAAGACCTGATTAGATATTTCAGGAAAATACGCTGGCAAGGTGATACAAAAAAATATTATATGGACAATTTTCAACCTGAAAACTGGTTATCTTTGGATACAGAAAAACAGGCAAAACACAGTCTGAAATTTTGTAGTAAGTGCAGCAAAATATTTTCTTCTCTAAACATTGAAAATCCAATAGCCGATTTAAACCGACCTAAAAAACACAAAATATACAAAAAATTGACACCAACAGAAAAAACACCAAAAAAAAGACACATGGACAAATAATTCAAGATTTTGCTCTGAATCAAGTTACACAACAACGCCTCAAGATTCTGATAAATCAAAATCCAGCAACAGTTTTTCATTTTTAAGTGATTCTACTAATAGTTCAATTTGCACAACTCCAATCGTAAAAGTAACCATGAATCCCTTAAAGTCTGTAACACAAGAAAAAATGAATTCAACAGCTTCTTCTGACTTCACTATTCAGTCATCATCAACACCAACTTGTTCCAGCCATTCAAATACAAAAAAACAACCTGTCACTCCAACTATGAAAACTGTTGCTGGTCAGTTATGGGAAGATGTTGACAAAAAATGGAGTGAAAAATATCCTGCAATTAAATTCAAAGATGCTATACGAAAAGTTCCTGACATAAATCTCACTCCAAGACGATCAAAAGTAGAAAAACGAAAAAACTTAAGAAATATTCATCGAAACTTTAAAAAACATATTGAATCAACATGTGCAAAAGAAAAACGCGATGTGGAAACACTATATGGAACCAGGCAATCTAAGTCAGCTTATGATAAACAAAGAACGTGTCTTTTTCTTGAAACAAAAGAAAAGGCAGTAACTCGTACAGGTTAGTGTTCCTTTTTTATTAAAATTAGTACACCTAAAATTACCTTAAGTGGATAAATTTTGGCGAGGATTAAATTTGGCGAATTTCAGCGAAATTCGCCAAATTAAATACCCGCCAAAATTTTGATAACTGACTGTTCGCCAAATTAAATACTCACCAAATTTAACATAATTTACCGTTCGCCAAATTAAATCCCCGCCAAATTTAAAAAAAAATACGTTTTTTCTTTGTGTCATTCTCCAAAATAAATCCCCGCCAAAATAAACATTTTTCTGTATTCGCCAAATTAAATCCTCGCCAAATTTTATAAAATTTATCATTCGCTAAATTAAATCCCCGTTAAATATTCCATTTTGGTCATTCACCAAATTAAATACTCGCCAAAATTTATCCACTTAAGGTAGTACAAATAAGATAACTTTTGTGCAATAGCAATACGAGCGTATCGTAATATCAGGATTTTACTGTAAATGTATCCTACCAAATCACAATTTACAGACAACAAAAATTAGTACGACCACGGTTTACAAATTGACAATCATATCACACATCAAAAAAGAAAAAAGATTTAAAAAAAAAAAAAAAATATTGAATTTTCTGAAAACATTTTCTGCTTAAATCTCTATAATAATACAGAGATTCTGACGTTACGGCACGACGTCAATAACACTACTTTAACGTCAATATCCTATATTAAATTAATGAAGCCATTACAGTGCACCTAAAACTTTGAGGCTAAATAACTTGGAAACGAGGTGGTGACGTCAATGATTTTTCACCGCGTGGGTAACTAGGGACCACCTAGGACCAATTTGGGTAAGTTTCCCTAACCTGGGTCACCAAATCCGTTTCGGAATGGACGGGTTGATGACGTCATCAAAAAACCTTTAAACCTTAATATCTCCGCAACCGTTTGTAAAAAGTACCTAATCCTATACATTTTCTTAATCAGCGTTTCAAGATCTATACGATGAAGGCAACAGGTATACAAATTTCTAAAAAAAAATTTTACGGTTTGGACGGGGCCATTGCTGACGTCAGCAAAATTTTTAAACTCTTATATCTCATTAACCGCTCATCAAAAGCACATGATTATATACATTTTCTTGATCAGCGCTTTAAGCTCTCCACAATAGAGGCAACGTGAAAACAAAATTCTAAATTTATTTTAGTGGATGGGTTGCTGACGTGATCAAATTTTTTATCCTGCATCAGTGGATTTTTCCACGGGCCTTATCGACTAGTAATATATATATTATACGTTTTACCACAGATACATCACAGCCACCACAACAAAAACGACATAGTCCACATCCTCCAAAAATCCAATTTGGTCGTATTGGACTACTTCAACATGTAAAGAGTATGACTCCAAATGACAAGGTGGGTACATTATTTGTCAACTATCATGTCCTTCCACCAACCCAGTGTTCTGCTTTTGTTACTAAAGAACACTAAGTACTAAGTAAACTTTGCTGCCACTTTTATACAGCTCAATCTCTCAGAGTTAGCCAGAACATTTGGAATATCGCAGCCATATGGCAACATGGTCATAAAAGAATTTCTCCAATCTGAAGGGGTTGATCTGTCTAAATACAACACCAACATTTCAGTTGAGCCAAGAATACGACGAGCATACGAGAAGCTTCCAGGTAGGCATTATCCTAAAAAAATTACATACAAGTTATATACAATTTTTCATGGCTTTATATGCAAAAATTTTTAAAAATGCTTAATTGCAAAGTTTTTTCACTTGATTTAGCAATTTTATTCGACTCTCGAAGTCTTCCTTCTCTATTTGCTATTATACACTAGTTTTACTTGCTTTTGTAGGAAGCAGTGTGTCATTTCCCATTCCAAGACACTCAAAAAATCTTCATGAAGACATGGTAAAGGGAATCAAATCTGGACAATATTTATTAGGAGAGTTAATTGAACCAAAAGAAAATAAGAAAATAATTCTGGACGATACGAACAACGTACAAAGAAGAAGAATATGTTGTCTATGGGCGAAAAATACCATTAAATGTGATTCGCAAAAATCTTTATAAAAAACACAAAAAAATAGGTATAATAAGAGATAGCGAAATTTCTTGCTATGGGCAGATCACTCAGAATTAATGAATAGTGGGTATTTAATGTTTACAGTCCGAATTCTCTACAGCACCAAAATATTTTTGACAGATGAAGAGTATTGCATAAAGTACAAAAAAAATATAAGTGTTCAGTCTTTAGTAGAGACCTCGACCCTTTACATTCTTGGGAATGCAAGGGACACTTTAGCAGAAAAGCTCTCTTACACTGAGACAAGCCTAGAGGACATAAAGCAAATGGAGCTTCCTATTAACATTGGCGGTGATGAAGTCTTAGATGTGATGCGTATTTTTTTAGGTTAGTTATGACTATGAGATTTTGTTTGTCTCTCATTCAAATGACCAGTACGCCAAATACTTAGTGGTTATAAATGGTTATACATTAATTATATATGTATAACCATTTATAACCACTAAGTAAATGCCTGCTGAAAATTGTAAGGTAATTTAATTTTTCTTAACCCACAATTATGTGTAAAAAATTATATATTATATATAACAAAAAAGATCTTATAGGAGATCATCCAGAGCTTCAAAGTGAAAGTGGCAACAGTCAAGGAGGAGACTTTCCATGTATGTGTCGTTGCCCAGTTAATCAATTTAACAACTTAAATTACACTTTATCTCAAAACATCATGACATTAGAACAACGCAGACAAAAGGTAATTTCATATAATCTAAAATATAATGCTCCCTGTTTGTCTTTCTGTATTTAAGTACACTATAATATTTAATCACTGTGGCACATACAGACCCTGGCCAAAACAAAACTTTATATATACATTATATATATACTTTAGGATGTCGAAGGTAAATTTGGTAAAGTCTTTAAAGCTGTATGGCCTTTCAAAAATTTGTCAACAAATGAGTTGTCACTAGAAGTTAATCTTCGTGGTATTGACAGAAAATATTCTTAGGAAAATTTAAAAACAAAAAAAGAATTGGAGAAAGATCTTAAACAAGATATGAAAGGCATTGTTAGAACACCTGCATTGAGTTTTGGATATGAAAACAGATCAATGAAAGAATTAAACCTTGAACAATATGAAGTTTCATTGTTTGAGGGGTTACAGGTAAAAGGGGTTTGAGGGGTTGAAAGGTAAAAATGTTCATACCAAGTGTTAAGTGGTTGATTAATTTCCAGGAATTTCGCAAATTTTAACTCACAAAAATTAACTTAAGGTATCCTAATAAAAAATATTTTTTGATGTCATACTAATGGAAGGCTTCGAGTCTGTTCCCATTAATTACCTTAAGGGAAGAAATTATTTGCGGAAGAAATTTGTGCGGAATTTATTTTTGCGGATGAGTGACCTAAAAATGGCATATTTTGCGGAATAAATTTTTGCGGATGCAAGAAATTTGGTAAATCGAAAGTCAGGAATTACCTAATTTAGTACCTAAGTGTATGAAAAACAAGCGATTTATGGAATATCTCTCTATTTTTCATCAAAATATCAAAAAAAGAATACTAAGCTGCTGTAACATAAGAATACTAAGCTGTAACAAATGTAAGATCAAATATTGTCACTGAAAATATGGAATATATTTCTGAATTAATTTATGCGGATTTGGACAAAATCCGCAAAAATTAATTCCGCAAAAAAAAGTTCCGCACAAATTTCTTCCGCAAATAATTTCTTCCCTTAACCCTATTCCAACTGGGGGGGGACCAAATGGTCCCCCCTACCAGTTTTTGTTGCATAACTTTTTATAGGATTATGATATGGCCCTGAAATTTTCTGACTTTTTCTAAAATTTATTTAGCAACATTTTGCCTCAATTTTTTTTGGAAAAAATTATGCTCATCTTCAGCATTCATTCAATTTATTGAGGTTGGCAAAATCCAAAAAGTATACGTATTTTTAATTTGGCTGAAATAAATCAATTTCAATACTTTTACTATTGTTTTAAAATATAGAACGGAAAAACATACTCAAATATGACATTTACTCATTTTAGGTACATTTTCATGTCACTAATCCATTGTCATCTGTTATCATGGAAAAAAAACAATAAGTTGATAAAAAAATGAAATATATACTATTATATATCATTGTTTTGCAAATTTTACAGAGATTTTATATATCTACTTAGTTTTTACTGTTAGCGCAGTCAAATAATTATCTTTTTATCAACGTATGTTGATTTTCTGTGAAGGGAAATTTCGTTCTTTTGATCGATGACGATGACATCATAATATGCGTGACATCGCCAAAATAAATAGTTTTTTGAATTGTTTAAACCACAAATCACAAAACTAAAAAAAAATAGAGCCGTAGCTAATGAAATCAATTCCGTCATTTGATTAAGTCCAAGAGTCCAATTTGACGGGTTTTGATGACGTCATCTTAAAAATAATGATGTCATCATGATTTTTTTTAATCAAATTGATTTTATTTATCAAATACTAACTCCCTACCAAATTTGAAGTAATTAGCCTTTCTCAATCAGAAGATACATAGGGGGGACCAAATGGTCCCCCCCCAGCGATTGAGAGCCCTTAAAAGCCCAGTTGGAATAGGGTTAAGGTATGCTGAATTTGTTTTTTTACTATTACCTACAATTTTAGATGAAAGATCAAAAGAAATATTTCTCACAACAAAATCTAGTTGCTTTGAAGGAAAAACAAAGATCCGAGGAGTAGATTACCGATATGCATTGATAATTATTTACAACAACATCAAGCAATTTTTTTCCAAAAGTATTCAATAATTACTTCATACACTTATAGAGATCAGTGAAAAGTGTTATGCTGATGCTAACAAATGGTCGCCTAAGTTTATACTACGATTGTACAATATCACGTTCAAACATGCTATTCTTTGTTTTAATCTTCTCTTTAAAGGTAGTGACTGCTTAAATTAAGTATTCAGTTAACTGAGAGATCAAGTCTTACTATTTACGAATTTCAACTTAAAAGTTGAAGAATAAAACTTCCAAGCTGTAATGTTGTTTTTCTGATTTTCGAAGCTTCCCCTCCATGCTTCCGATCACATTCTCCATTTTGAAATCAACGCTGTGCACGAAAACGAGGCTTTTGTAACATGTTTTCCATTTACGTCAGTGGTCATATTCCATCAAAACACAAGACCAATAGGTCTCAAGGAAATGAATGAATTTATCAAAAAAAAAAATGTGAGTTTTACCCCCGTAAAAGAGGGTGAGATTCGAATGAATAATTTATTACTTTTTTTCTTCTTTTCGAAACTTTGAAAAAATTAAGGGCCTTGTACATATTGGGAAAATTATGTAAAGAGAAAGAAGAAATACGGAAGTGAAATTACTCGTGCAACCAAATACATTTTTGGATTTTTTTATCGACAAAAAGTATTTAAAATGTTTTAATATTATACTAATTAGGTACAACTGTAATGTCAGCCCAAGTTTTAAATATGAAATAAGTGTTTGAAAATATTTGCGTGAAAACAGGGCCCTAAGTTTTATATCCCGATAAGATGTGCGCTAAAATCTTTGGGTTTTTGGAAGAATCGTGGCCTCGTGTGCTGCGTATCGCTGCAGTAATAAAAGTCAGCGTGAAAAAGATAGAAGTTTCTTTCGCTTTCCTAAAGATGATAAATTACGGAAAGCATGGGGCTGCTGGACTTAAAAATATATATGTTTGCCGTCACCCGGGTGAGGGTTTCAGCACTGACCCGGTCGGTCGGACGGTCGGTCGGTCGGGATTTTATTTTTATTTTCAAAGCATGTCTATCTACGATATATATATTTTTTTTATATTTTAAAATAATGTAAATAAGCGCCACCAAAAACACAAAGCTGATGAAGCCCGCGATCAAAAACGGTCGGTGGTATTACGAAGAACGTAAGGTATAGAGAACATTAAACTCGGCCCCTTTCCTTCATGCTGACACTCTTATGCTCGGCTGGTGCATTACACTGAGACTCGAACGAAAGACAGGAGACCATTTGGAACCATGCCACAAGTCAGTCCGACCTTCATCGTCACAGAGAATACTGCGAGAAGAGTGCGCACCCATGCAAGTTATATATAACCAGAACATGGGAGAGGTTACTTTAATCGGAGAAACCTTCGCGAGAGAAACTTTCGCGAATTTTGGCCTTTTTCGCGAAAGTTTATCTCGCGAAAAATTTGAAATCGTTCATTCGCGAAAGTTTATCTCGCGAAATTTTGCTAATTTTTCAATTCGCGAAAGTTTATCCAGTAAATTCCGAAGTATTTTCAGCTAATGAATTTCACTTTTTTCAGAAATTTGATTTAAGGGGAGGAAAAAGAGTCAGTTTTATTCTTTTGGGAAAATTTCGGAGGAAAATGGAGGAAAATGGAGGAAAAAGAATTTTCTGCTTGAATCTATTCCGTAAAAAAAGAAGAATTATCTAATCAATAATTATGGTATCTGTTTCTCTTCAAGTCGAGGCTTCTTCGACGGTATTTTGCCACTAAACATGTCACGTATATCAAATGATTTCGTCTCTTTACGTACTGTTATTTTTTTCTGCTTTAATGTTTCTTTGCTTGTCGCACGATGCTGCTCTTTTTATAAAAAATCAACTTCAATCTCATCCGCCAAGAATGAACCAAGGATAACGGGCGAAGTCGGTTCAGCATAAGTTGCTTCAACAAGCTCCATCACTCGATCAAGAAGCTGAATATTCTTTCGTGTTGGAGACATTTCTACTGTCACTTTACATGAAATTTCCAAGCCTCCTCGAACTAAGGGTGATCTCCGATAGTGGGTTGATGTCAAATCTGCAAAAATTCTTGCTCCCCTTATCAATAAAAACTTTAGAGTTCGTGACAATTCCCTTGGTAAATGACCAACAATCGTTCCATCTGCCTCGCATGTTTTATAGCAAATATATCGAAGGCGTTATCCTCCTCATGAGAACAAACAAGGTGCTCTTCTTTTTTGGGATACCAATTTTTTCTGTAGTAATGGTATCCGCGAATCGCCGAATTAAACGTTTTCGTTAACATTGTTGCCATTTTTAAGAACGAACGATGGATCCCAAATGTTGATTTTTTTATACGATTTTCGAACTGCATTGAATAACAATTAACTCTCCATCGATTTTCCTTTTCAACATATTGTCAGTCTCTAAAATAAAAACTGTATTCTCTGCGATGAAGAGCCTTTTTAAAGAGAAGGAAATAGATTCTTTTTACATTTCGAAGGAAATAGATTCTTTTTATATTTCACTCACACTCCATTCATTCTTTTGTTTTGTTGTTCTGACGCGTCAAGATGTCTTTCTTGAGAGCCTCAATCAAAGAGAAATCACCGAGTACAAAGAAAAAAGATGATAAGCAAAAGTCCAGCAAAACTAAGGAAAAAGAAGGTATTAAAAAAATATATATATGTCTTACATACTGGTAAAAATATAAAAATAGAATCTTTCTTTCACGTTTAATTTTTTTTTAAAAATTTCAAAACAGTCAAGGGATTCGAAAATTGTTTATACAATAACAAAACTCTATTGACGTTCTTACTGTTTACGTTTTATTTTATTCAAAGTGACTTTTCGTTTAAGAAGATCTTTATTTTAATACCTTTATCAAATAAATAGGTAAAGTATCAACCTAATAATAAAAATGAACAAACAGTTAATATCGGTTTATATTAAGGCCCGGGACAAACCGCGGGAAACCCTTCTAAGCCCGAGGTTTCTAGTACAGGTCGAGCGTGCGAGACATACTTAAATATCTGGTTCTATCCTAAAGAGAAAAAAAAGGAGTTTATCACCCTAATCGAATACTCTTTCTTCTTTTTCCAGGAGAGGGTGCAAATACTACAACGCTTGGTGACATCGATTTCTCAACAATGCAAAAAGCAACAGCTTCCAAGCCTGTAAATTATATAAAGTGGACATACAAAAACCGTTATGATGTCGGCAAATATGCCTCAGAACATGGAAACGCAGCAGCAGTTCGCAATTTTAAGAAGGGATTTCCGAACATAAAAGAAAGCACCGTCAGAGAGTTCAAAAAAAGATACGAAAAACAAATTCAAGAAGAAAAGAAAAAACATCTCCAACCATCTAAGGAAATTGTAAAGTACCACACAAAAAGATGGAAGACCGTTGCTCTTGGGGAAATTTGATACAATGATCCGAAAGTATGTAGAAGCAATGAGTAATCGTGGTGCAGTTATTACCTGGTCAATCGCTAATTCGGCAGCAACGGCATTGATTAAAAAGTATCCAGGTGTTATCGGTGACATTGATTTGAAATCCTCTTCTTGGGCACAAAGTCTTTTACGTAGAATGGGCTTTACGCGTCGTCGAAAAACTTCCACTAAGGTTGACATACCGGTAGCTGCCCGAGAGGAGATTGAATACCTCTTTTTGTACAAAATCGTTAGGAAGGTGGAGAAGTATGCAAGACCAGACACCTTTGAAAATAGTTCAATGTTCCAACAGTACTCTGGCAAAGAAAAACAGCAAAACTGTTACTATCTTTGGAGCTTCAGATAAGCGATCTATTACAGGCACCTTTTCCGTCACTCTTTCGGGAAAGTTTCTACCGATGCAATTAATATACGGGGGCAAAACTCAGCAAAGTTTGCCACGATATCAATTCCCCACTGGATTTTCTTTAAGTGTGAATGAAAAACACTTTTCTAACACAAACGAGTCTATTAAGCTGCTAAAGGAAATCATTGTGCCGTATGTCAAAAAAGAGCGTGAATCCAAAGGTCTCGGAGAAGATCAAAAAGCTCTCGTGATAATGGATGTTTTCACGGGACAAATGACCCCCGATGTCATAGATATCAAACTACGCCTTTCAACCTTGAAACCTTTCATGCTGGTTGGGTTGTTGACTTCTACAACTTCATAATATCGGCTGAAGGAAAGGAGATAGTGTTAAATGGATGGAAAGTCGCTGGCATATACGATGCTCTGAAGCTTGGTAGCAATAAATTGCCAAACATAGATCCTTTCCATGTAATCGACCCTTTGGTTATTGAAAGTTATGTTGACACAAACATAGATGCAGCCTGTCAACTAGAACGGGAAGAGATTGAAGCATTTTGCTATCGGAATGATGTAGGCGATAACGAAGACGAAGAAGAGTGGGAGTCGGAAGGTGCTAGAAATGTTTTCGATGATATTTTCAATGACTTTGACGACGAACAACCTTTGTAAATTTCTTTATACTACTGTAGTATAATATTCATTATGCAAAATGTAGGTTTGAACATGTTTGAAAACAAACTTTTGTCAATTTTTCTGTATCAGTAAACCCCTTGTTTCCTATAAAATATCTGAAAGAATTTCAAAAATTTCTTTATTCGCGAAAGTTTATATCGCGAAATATTATCAATATCTTCATTCGCGAAAGTTTATCACGCGAAATTTTTTGCATTCCTCAATTCGCGAAAGTTTATCCAAAAAAATTCGCGAGTTTTTCACCTCGCGAAAGTTTCTCTCGCGAAAGTTTCTCCGATTAAAGTAGGTGTCCTGTACCTTAATACAGCTTTTGGACGAATGTTCTCGTGATGTAATACCAAAGAAAAAACATATTGAATAAAGTTTAAAAAATCTTTTTAGAAGGGGAAAGAGAAATCAGAAATGTCTAGAAATATAATTAATGCCAAAAACATATAGCAAATCTGCCAACACATCATCGCGTTCAACGTTGTTTCAACTTTGCACTCGTGGTTGATACGTTTTACAAAATTCATTTTTTGGGGGTTTCGTTTAAGGCTGGGTTTCCTGCATCTGGCAGAAAGACAAAAAAAAGTTTTGTAACGGTGACCCTAAAAATTTTCCACCCGCCGCTATATTACTGACCCGGTCAGTGTGTTATTCGAAACCGACGAAGAGGTTTGTGGCGAAGCCCATTAAAAAAGAGAAGGAGTTTGAATATCTAAGATATATCATTAAGTAGGTCATTGTACATGCGGCAAGTGAAAAGAAAGCTAGTGCATAAAAGAGGGGAAAACGTCAATGTGCGACAAAAAATTGCGCCGACAGAGCTACCTGACAGGGATAAAATCATTGAGAACTCCTTGAAATACAAAATAATTAAATTGTAATTTATATGATACACGTAGAGTTATTATAAATACATTTCATTACTAGTTTTCCTCGTCTCCTCTCCAAGAACAATCCACCTCGGGAACTTCCGTCGGGACTAGGGTACTCTTGACGTATTCTATTCACAATACAAGAGGGTATGAAACGACGTACACCTGTTCCGAATCATTAAAACTGGGCTGGGTTTCCGAGCCACTCGCTCTAACGGGTTCATATTGAAAGTCAATAACATTAACTTTATTGCTTTTAGTCGCCATTTTCATTGAAAAATTGTTTTGAAAAAAGTTTGAAGAATGTATCGAACGACTAGAATGCAATCTACATATGTATTCCACAAGGAATAAAATGATAAAGACATCTCAGCGTTACTTCAGGGGGTTTATGCTTTTTCTTGTTCTCAGTACCGAAAGTAGTATATGACCACTGACGTCAAACGCATAATTACGCATATTAAATTTTATACCCAGTCTCTAACCGCGCAAACATTCAGAACGAACAAAGCTGTGCTTCGACATGGCCACGAGAAATAAAGTTTTGTTTATGTTTGTTTTTATCAAAGATTGATGGGAAAGGTAGCAGTTTTCTTTGTCAGTGTACGAATATGAGTTAGTACAGCCATTATAATTTTCAAGCAGTCACTACCTTTAATCAAACTGTCCTAACTAATCGAGTAATGTTTGGAATTTATTTCCATTCATTGACATCACATCTACCATTCATGACAAGGCTTTTCACTCCAAGCTCTTTGCATACAGAAGAAGAAGAGAGATTGTTCAGCGCATTAAACAGCATCAGTTCATCAACACCATCACGAGCAAAGGACTCAGTAAGAGATAATGCTATAATCAGATTGCAGATCGAGCAGAAACTAAAGTGCCAACAAAATGAAAAAATGAACATGGACTCCAAGATTTCAAAGTTAGCAACAGCTCTTGGTAAGTATAAGTGGATAAATTGTTACATGCATTAAATTTCTTGATTTTCGGAAACATTAGTCCTTGCAAAAAATTTCTAATATGAAACAGAAAACTATCTTTTTTACTACCTTGTTAAGTGAAAATATTTTTGGCAAATTAAAATTATGCAAAAGCACTATATTTATATCCTCAGGAAAATAAAGCACTGTAATAATAGATAAAATGTAGCTTGGATTATTATTTTGTATAGTTTCAACATAAAAAACATCTCATTTAACCTTGATGAAATTCCTGGGCCTTTATTCCAAATCCATCTTGAGCGTATTGCTGACTTGGTGCCAGGAGAGGTGTTTGGTGGCATTATAACAGCCAGATCAACAACGTAATATTTCACGATTCATCATCATCAAAAGAAGTTTACAATGAAGGGCCAGAGCTGTTAGATTTTGATGATTACACAATGGTCAATGTTACTGAGCTAGAAAGTTAAATTACCTTTGAATAGTTTGATTTTATATGACAGAGAAGGCGAATTCCTGGAGAAAGTGGAAGGTATTAGACCACAACAAAATGAGTTGATAGAAGATGAGAAGGAAGATTATTGTGTGTCACTTATACCAGAAGAAACAGAGAGTGATATAAATGTTTTTGGGGAAATTGTTGAAACATCAGACAATAATCCAACAAAACAAATCCTTACTGTCAAAGTTCAAAGTCAAGAAACAATACCACAGCAAAATTTTGAAAACAAAAGTGAAAGTGTTGATGCATGCCCAACTGTAAAAAAGTCCAAAATGGTGTCCTTGATTGAGAAAGTCGTTGGATCAAGTGAACTGTGAAGTAAATTTGAAAAAAATCATTTACTTTACAAGAGTAATCCAACAACTTCAAAAGCAGCTGGGAAACAATGTGCAGAGATACTTCCTACAATACAGGCACAGGTTCTCAAAGAACATTGTAAAAGTAAAACAAATTATGAGGCAAAAATTATGAATTTTTCAAGAAAAATGGGGTTGCGCCTTGTGAGAAAGATGTAATAAAATCAAAAGAAGTCAAACTTATGTTCGAAAAAATAAAAATTAGCAAAAAACTATTACAACTGTGGAAAATAAACTTCAATGCATGATGTATATATATATATTATTGATGAGGTGACAAAACAGCTAGCTGTAATGATATTTCTTGTCTAATGACAGCTGGTTCTACTATAGTTAGAGGTTGCAACCCTCTAAAGATTTTTCAAAAAAATCCTTTTTGCAAGGATTTCCTAAAAACATTGACCGTAAAGAGGCAGAAAAATACAACAGCGACAGAACACAACACATATAAGTTTTTTGTCACATATTTCTTATGCGTGACAAATCAAAACAATCTGTGACTTCTCTCGCAATGCCTAAATAAATATATTTGTTTTCTCTCAATCGTTATTTCTAAAAGTTTTAATGTGCTAAGCTGATTTCAAATTAGATTTGTTTCTTTTTTATTCATTATGGGACATTAAAAGAACACATTATAACTATAAACTTTATTAGTGAAGGTAGCTAATACAAGCTGTAATATATATAGCTATATATAATAGCTAAATTTTTAAACTTGTTCCATGTATACATTTATATACTTAGTATTTTCCCTGGTTATATATTTTTTGATGAAAATTTCAATATAGTATACTAGCTCTATATAGCTAGCTAGCATAATAGACTTTATCCATTAATATTAACATCAAAGCTACAAAATATGCAAGCTATGTTGGCAAAAAAATGCCAATGTAAACTTTTAGAGGGTTTAGTTGCAGTATATATATTCGTAAAAAGAGAAGTTAGCTAGCTACCAAATCACTGAATTAAAATGTTCTTTGTTCTTAGCCAACCAAACCAAAACACGATCCTATGAAACTGAACTATATTTCCTCATGGAACAATTTGTTTAGACAATCACGAAGTTAAGAACTGTTGCGAGGAAAAAATAAACGAAAACAAGGAAATGGGAGAGTTTTCTATGTTACTCAGCCCTTTAGGTAGTCGTATAATACTTACATATATCATAAATAAGTACAGTCTGTTGATGAAAGAGTCCGCGCCTCCTTTTGACACATCATCAACCAATATGGCCGTCAAGCCGGCATTCACCATCAAAACCCGTCATATTTTGAAAACGCGGGATACACGAACAAAAAACGGAAAATTCGGAGTCATTCCTTAACTCACCCGAGCGGATGTACAACAGGTTCTTCCCAATGGAGGGCCTACATTTGATTGGAATAATTATGCAATTCAAAGTTTTGGTAGTCAATGGCCAAATAATGCTGACACATGGTTACAATCTATATCTGAAGAAGCAGAAAGAAAAGAATTGCAGCTGGCTGATGATTGTACCTTACCCCAAATAAACATCTTAAATGCTAATGAATTACAGAGAACAGTCATTGGAATAAATCTTCAGCATTTATTGCAAGTTGCAAAAAGAACTTTGCCAACAGGTACCCAGCCATTACGTTTATTAATACAAGGAACTGCTGGTGTTGGGAAAACATTCATCATTACTGCGCTCACCAGAATCATTCGTCGTATTTTTAAGCGAAATTCTGCTGTTATGAACTTGGCCCCAGCTGGTGCAGCATCAGTACTCATACCTAATGGTCGCACTATACACTCAATGACTCCGCCACCACACAAACTGAAAAAAGATAAGAATTTAAATTCTGTCCAGCTTTCTGACCATCCGTTGGGTGATGTATCTCTAAGAAAACTGAGAAAGTACACAGGGATGCATGAAAATAATAAATTAAAATTATTTCAACTTAATATTGATGAACGTAGCATGCAGTCGAAGCTTCTTGTGACCTGATGCAGCCAAAGATTATGTTAGGCTACGGGAGACTTTGATAATTATTATGGAGGCGTGCCAAACTGTCAATTTCTTTGGGGACCTTGGTCAACTTGGACCAATGATTTACATCAACCACCAAAACACGATGATTCCACAATCAACTTTGTTGGTTGTGCAATCTATTTTTCTTACAGAAACAATGCGTCAAGGGCCAGATCAGTTGGCTCTTTTACAGCGACTACTTAGAATACGTGATGGATCGATCACTCAACAAGACTGGCAAGATATAAATAGTCGTTACGAAGAAGCTTTGCCCCAAACCGAAAAATGTAACTTTTCGCATGGTCGTGTCCTTACATTGATGGAAACGTGGAATGAAGTTAATGAAGAAAACCACAATAAATTAGCTAGGCTTGGTGTGCCAGTTGCTGTTATTCCATCAAGAGGTCGTTAAACATCACTCTTTGACCGATAAGCAACTGGGTCAAATACCGCTGAGAACTTTAATGGCAGTTGGTGCAACTGTAATACTCACCAAGAACCAAAAAGGTCTTACGGGCCTCGGTCTTAATAATGGTGCCATGGGAAAGGTAATTGCAATCCTTTATTCGCCAAATATGTCATCACCTGAATTTCCAATAGCTGTTGTTGTCGATTTCCCAAATTATGAAGACCCACTATGGATTCCATTGGTATCCAACATGGATACCAATTACTGCTGTTGAAGGTCGATGTGAGTCTAATTGTTGCAGCAGAAATGGCCTGCCATTGATGCCAGGATATGCGATAACAATTGCCAAAAGTCAGGGTATGTCGATTGGAGATGGTAAAACTGCTACCCACATGCGTATCAAGTTACAACAATCAATTCAGATGGAAAAAAATAACCTTGGTACAGCTTACACTGCATTTTCAAGATGCGAAAAAGAAAGGAATTGGGCACTTGTCGAGCCAATTACTCAAGAACGACTCTGGTACATTACGTAACTCTACCTACTTGTTCTTCTTCGTTTATTTCCTTTGCAGTGTTTGTTATTAGCTTCCTGTAAGGGTAACATTGTCGGGAAGCAGGCATTTTAGCTCTCGGACACAGACCTAACCCACCTTTACCGTGTTGGTGCGAGCCCATCATTGCCCTCACTTTTAATTCTGAATCTGCCCTCGTGACTGTGTCAGTTACACTCTACTTTCCTGCCTTTAATGTTGGTGGTGCCGCTGATACTAGGGGTCTTTTGAATCTCTAAGCAGTAACTGTCCGCTTATTTTAGCAGATTTAAGAATCGACGTACACATTCCCGTATGAAAGCCAGACAAGAGGAAGAGCAACGGCTGAAAGCATTATCAAATGAAACCGTCAAAAAATTTGATATCACTGTAGTAAAGTATATTACTTTGTTGAAAAATCTTGACAAGTTTTGTGATGATGATATTGAAGATGCAGTTTGTCCTTCACCATCTGCAGATTGCTCGTGTATTATATGCACATCTCAGTCATAATGATAATCACAACTGAAATTCACCTATTTCCCCATGAATTCGTAATTATTGGATGTAATAAGCCGAAGTCAAACACTTGATCTAATATCAATGTGTAGTAAGCTGTATCCAAGAATTATGGTACATATTTTAAGTTCAACAGACAGAATAGTTGTTTCTCAAAACAACCGTCTGCCCATGAATTCGTAATTATTGGATGTAATAAGCCGAAGTCATACACTTGATCTAATATCAATGTGTAGTAAGCTGTATCCAAGAATCATGGTTAAATTCAAATTAAAAATAATTTGCATCTAACAGGCCTCAAGGGTTCTGTTTAATATCAACAAACTCATATTCAGAAAAATGCAGAAAAGTATTACCTTATCCAGGGGCTGGCATTTTATTAGCAAATTAATTCACATTTTTTTATAAGAAACCTAAGCATTTGGTTGCACCTGGAGTTTCTTAAAATTTTGATAATTTGATAAATTTCCCTTATTTGACCCTGAAAAATCTTTTATTTACTAGGCTTTTTTAAGGTTTGGACTATGGTTTTGATATAATAAATGTACATATTTTTCTGTTATATGTCGCCATGTCAAAATAAACTCCTCTTTCATAATAAAAATTTTGAGGTTAAAATTAAAAAAAAAACTTCTTTAATTTAGAAAAGCCTTATCTCCTTCAATGTTTTAAGTACAAAAAGTGGGGTCTCCATGAATTGAGATAGGTTCTTATTGTAGTAGTGCAAAAGCAATTAAGTATGCAAAAAACAACCCCTGTTAACACACCACAAAGGCTATAGTGCTAAAGCATTAGAAATAGTATAAAAAGATTCACATGGTCCTTTAAGCAATAAAAGTAAACTGAGTGGGTTTACCTTGTAAATCAATTGCTGGACATATTTAATAAAACTCATTTTTCTCAAAATGCCAATTTTTGAGTTTATGCCTTTGTTATACTTTAAAAGAAGAAACTTTTACGAGTCAAAAAAATCGCGAAATCAAGGGAAATAACTTTCGTGAATGACCTTTTTTTAAACTTTTCGGGAGAAATAACTTTCGCGATAGGCATAGGTGTTGATTATTATTTGCTAAAGGAGTTTTGAAATATAGTGTGTGATGTTACCATAAAATGCCAACAACGATAAGAATCCACATGATTTTTAATCGATTTAAAGAGTTGGTTAACGATTATTATACAAAACATTAAACAATAAGGATGAAAGTGATATAAAGGAATTTTTTTTGATCCGACAAAAAAAATTACAGAATAATAAATAAAAATTTATTAGAATTAACTTTCGCGACTAGCCTATTTCAACATATTTGTGCAATATAAACTTTTGCAATCAAGCCTTTTTAAAAAAAATTGTGCTGCCTACTATTAGGCAAATGCCTAACTTTCACGATTTGGGCCAAGTTTCTTCCTTTAAAGTATCAGTTTCTTAATGTTAAAGATCTCCCAAGTTTCTTAAAATTTCTTATAGGCTGGTTTCTTAAAAAACACAACGTATAATGCATGTTCATACAAAGTCTTGAGTTAGTGAAGGCCATAATATAATCAAGTTCGTAACCCGACTTTTGCATTGATTTACCTTCTTGTGTTTTTTCTTTCTGAAAAAGTAGAGTAAAACTGAAGGTTTTTAACAATAAGCTAATTCAATTCAAAAGTGGGTCACGTCTTCGTTCCCTCCCATTTTTTGTACCAAATTTCATGTGTTATAAAGAGAATACAGTGTATGACATTCTAATAATTTGGTAACATATATTGTTATATGTATGCTCTACACCAGCACACATGCAAATTGTTAATAATAATGACATGACAAGGCAGACACAGTCTTATGTATTGCTGTGTGTATGCTATATGCCAGCACACATGCAAATTGTCAATAATAATGACATGACAAGGCTGACACAGTCTTATGTATTGCTGTATGTATGCTATATGCCAGCACACACGCAAATTGTAAATAATAAAGACGTGACAAGAATGACACAATCTTATTGATATAAATATGCTATACGCCAGAACACACACAAATTGTCAATAATAATGACATGACAAGGCTGACACAGTCTTATGTGAGGACATTAAAGTGCTATATTGGAGAGGATAGGTCCGGTTGCAAGGGGATGGAGGAGACCGGCAATCAATTAAGAAGCAATTAAATTAGCACCAAATATTTAAAAATTAATGTATTTTGTAATTTGAATGATACTTTCAGTTCCATGTTTGCTCTCCTTTTTCTTCTTCTTCTGTTTTCAGGTACTATAATAGAAAGTCAAGGAGTTTGTAGAAGAAGTTAGCAAGTTTTTTAAGATTCTATTGGAAGATATAATACGGCAGTCATCTTGAACGAAAAGCAATCAGATAGATAGGTATTATTAATTCATTTTATATTTAATTTTTTACTACAAAAAGGGCGGGACTGCCATTTTAGTATAGTGTACATTATGAACCAAAATTTTCGTTATGTATATACGTAATTTTTAAGTTATTTTAACAATTTGGAACCACATTCTTTTTTTAATTTCACTTCTGCATAAAAATTGACATGATTATGACATCGTACCACCAGTGAAATTTTCGCTAATTTTAGTACGAAAATCATTTAGGAAAATTCTTCATACTGCAAATGGTATCGATGAGACACACTGACAATGGTATCCATGAGACATATGTGGAGGATTTATTTGGTAAGCATATACTTTACAAGCTTTTTTCTGAAATCCTAACATTTATAAGGGTGGGGAGTGGCATTTGCTTTTTTTAAGTCGTGAATGTTCTAACTTTATTATTCAGAATTACACAATTTACTAATCATCGTAATCCTCAAATATATTCCCTTGCTTATGCCAGTTATTAGTATAGTCTTTTACCGTTATAGGACTCTTTATAGTTGTTACTGATGACAAGTTTGCAAAGTGGAAAAATTATTAGGAGTTTGCCAGTATTGCAGTTAATAGACGGATTGAACTGATTTCTTAATTCTACCTTTATACGGTCGCATTAATGTTACGTAGAATTCAAATCTTCAAGAGGATGTTCTAGAGCTACTTACGTTATAACGTCTTATGGATATGTATAGGTCTGTTGAAATGAATTTGATGCAACGTTAGTATGGTAGTATAATGTAGGTCTTAGATATGTTGCTACGTTTACTTGTTAGACAATACCATTTGTCACAGAATATTCTGTTTTGCTCGATAGCATATGATAATTTGTGAGTCTATGGTTGTCAATAAATTTTTAGCTACCTTAAAGGAATTAATTTTTGCGAGTTTTTGTCAATTTTGCAAAAATTAATTCTTACGAAATTTGGATTTATTTTCGGAAAATAAATTTCACTAATTGTTTTCCTTTTGATTTTAATAGATACTCAATCTTATCTTCAGCGGTTTTATTCTGTCTTCTACATAAAAGCCGATAAAAAAACAGTATAAATTAAGAAAAATAAATTTCTCACCAAAATTAGGACTTTCTAACTTTGTGTAAATTAATTCCCTTAAGGTAAAACCCTTGCAGAAAGTTGTATGTAATGAATAAAGAATATCAGTATATAGAAATTTGTTCTGAAGTATTTAATTATATCGTCTGCACCAGACCGCTCACATATTACGTAATGATTTTTTTATAAATACCCAAATGAATGTGTATAAAATTGACTACTGTATTTTTTATGTCAATATTTAGCACCTTGTAGATTCTTTGCCCATTTTTTAATCCCATTAAACATTTATAATTAATGCCTCGTTGAAAAAAGAATCTTTTCTAAGTGTCCAAGATTACATTGATAGTCTAGAAAGAATGACCCATTTTGTGATGTTTTGCAACTGATTCCTTTGTATTTTTTTAGCAAAATAATAGAAAAATGGGTGAATTCAAATCAGAACTTGGTAAATATATTATTGTTATTGTTACTATTAGTCATATTTATGAATAAAAAAATTATCACAGACCTCGTCTTTTTAGTTGCACTATATGGTAAATTTGTAGAACATCCAATAATCCATCCTGGCTCCTTAAGCTATCGGTCGTTTGGCCGATGGATTAAGCAGGGTGGGGTCGAGTGGACCAATGACGACGACCCCACCAAAACATCACCTGATGTGGAATTAAGTAAGATATCGCTGTTCAAAGTTCTTGTTAGGATCTAAAACTATGGTATACTTGAGTAATTCGTTGAATTAACCTTGCCATTATTTTTTTTAGTGAACGTCTGGACTAAATTCCTTGAGTTCAGACTGAGAAGGAGTTGATCAATGGACGAAATATTTGGACGTTGGGTCCATAATGGGGGAATTGAGTTCCCGTCAAAATCCAGTGGTGGTCGACGCGGTCGTGGAGGTCATAGACCTTATTAATTTTTTATTTTTTTTAATTTTAAATGTTAACCCTTCGTAGAAGATCTCGATAAACACGAGTCCATCGCATTTCTGCTCCACAAAATACAAACGTGAGATTGTTTTGTAGTATGGAAGTTATTAAAAACCTCGTTAACCCTAAAAATCCCATTTTTACGTCAATCACATGTCACAACAAGGGCTTACGTCAGCATCAGGGTGAGGTACATTGCTAAATAATTTTCCGGGGCGAACATGAAATAAAAACAATTCGCCCATAGATCTTACCTAGGTAAATAAATGACTAAACAATTTTTGGGGGCGTTTTTCCCTAAGACGCTAAACAATGTTTGGGGCGAAATGCGAAAAATCCATTGTTTATTTAAAATAAGTGATGGACTTAACATTTTGTCTCCCTTCTTCTACGAAGGGTTAACCATTATAATCCTTTTTAATTTTTATGTTTAAAATATTGAATTGAACTTAGAGTTGAAGAATTTTATTTATTACCTTGTCAGATTCAACATTTTTATGTCATACGGTGGTGTCTAAATTAACCTATTCAAAAAAGGCATTTCAAAATGGGTACCAATTATTTGAACATGTAGATAAATTAAACTAAAGCCGCTTAAACAGTGTTTCCAAAGGTCCCGGAATTTTACTTTTTTTTGTCAAAAGTCCTGAAATTTTACAAATGGTTGTCCCTGCTTGAGGTCGTAGTTCATTACTACTGTTAATTACTTACTCATACATCGTTTTCTTTTTTGCTCTCAAAAATTTACTTCATTATGTCAGAAGATAGCAATATGGTTCATTTGATCTTGTTTATGTGCATAGGCAATTATTGATTTACCCATGATAAAAGTCCTGGAATTTACTGCAATCTTAAGGAAAATCCGGTAAATTTAGAAACATAATCCTTTTTAGGGGTGTGGCCTTCATTTTAAAAAACTTAAAACCAAGCACTTTGACATGCGCATATGTAAGGCTGAGAAGTGTTAAATGGCGAATAATGTTTATATCCTTTCAAATTCTCAGATTTTTTTATTCAATATTGCGTCAAGGTACTTTCGTACGTTTAAAATGCGTAAAGCTAGGAAATAAAACAAATTCATTACTATTTTTATGACAAAGTATATTTGAGAACGTTTGACATTTATAGGATATATCCTGAAAAAACCCTGGATTTTCCACCATAAAAAAATTCCCTGTAGAACCAAGGAATTTTGAGTCTAAATTTGACTGGAAACCCTGCCTTTAAATGTCGGAAAAGCCACATCCAATCAAGTTCCCTGGTAACCTCGTTCCCAGAGCTTTTTGATTAATTTGTCCGTAAACGGCTCGGGGGCCAAAGGACCCTGGGGACGAGGTTGGTTACCAGGGAACATACTCGTCTAGGCCCTAGCTTGTTTTCGTTTCTCGCAGGAAGCACAGTGCCGTTTGTGCACAGTAAGGGACATTGCGAGAGTTGTTTCATGGCGTTGCCGGGATGACGGGCGTAGCGATGTGGCGATAGTTGATTTGCCGGTTCGGTTTTGGACGGGGGTGCGCCGTTGGGCGTGTTTAGGTTTGTGTTCTCATTGGTTGATTTGAATTTGGGGGTTCTTCAAGAAAAATTAAATTTTGATATTTTCGAACAAAGCTTAGTAAAATAGGCAGCAAGTTTCTGTATGTGTGTATTCATGCCCTGTTGGTGTAATGGCTATGAGACTCATGTAAGTGAGAGATCCGGGTTTGAATCAGGGACAGGGCCAGAAAACAAATAATTATCATGTACCTAACAACGCCTTGGTAATCCGTGGGTATATGATATATAGTTATATTGAGAATATGTAATTTTTGAGTAGTACAGGGGAAAGTTTCTACTAACGTGGCTGCCCTTGCCTTGCCTACTCTTGCATTGCTGGTTCCTCTTCCTGTCGCCTTGTCATCCAGTAACCGTGCCTTGCCTACCCTTGCCACGCCTTGCCTACCCCTGCCTTGCCGGTTCCTGTTGCCTTGCCTTTTCCAGTGGCTGCCATGCCTTGCCTACCCCTGCCTTTCTTGTTCCTCCTCCTGTTGCCTTGCTGTTTCCCTTGCCTTACCTGCCTTAAATGTCTTTGCCTTGGCAACCTCTCCGCAACACTTTTTATATTGATATTCTGTACTGAATTGCATACATTAACAAACCTTTTTGCATGAACGCCAAAATTGGTACACACAGAAATTGGTATGAATAAGGTATTTAATAAATAAATAAGTTTCAGTTAGTGAAATTTGCCAACAGTAAAAAATAACCACACTGAATGGCTGCAAGACTCCGAAATGGCCTACCGTAATACTTCGAATAAACGCCCCCTCGAATAGATGCCCCTCCTTTTCAGTCATTTTTTAAATAAACGCCCCCTGGAATAGACGCCCCTCCCTCATAAGGGGCATTTATTCGAGGCAATAGTAAAAGTATACTTCTTACTTTTTTCCTAAATCTTAGGTTTATGTTTGGAAATTTAGTTTTTCGCCTTTGAAGTTCATTCTCCAAAACATGCGAATATCTTTTATTTTCTGTTGTGAAGATATATATTATAGGTATCCTTAAAAACTGCAAAAGAGACGAAGTGTAAAAAATTTAATAAACGCCCCCCTCTTTTAAACGCCCCCCTCGAATAGACGCCCCCCAAAGATGTCAAAAAAATTAATAAACGCCCGGGCGTTTATTCGAAGCATTACGGTATTTGATGTGATACAAAACAAGAAATCGTGTGCGTGCATGTCACATTAATCCCAAAACGTTGTCAATACTAATTTACTATTTTGTTTGTTCTTGTGTTGTTTGTTTTGTTATGTTTTTTGTTGTCTTTTGTATGTTTGTGTCACTGAAGCGAATGGCTTCACTCAGTGAAATAAACATATAATAAATCCCCAGGCAAGAGGGGTTACGATAACCTGTTGCCAAGCTGACTTTGTGTTGAGATATTCATATAGGAAAAATTTAATTTTGATATCCTTGCAGAAAGGTTAGTAAACTTGGCTAGCTAGTATGTCTCTGATTATAATGTGCAACTGTAAATTTCGGTATGTCATGTATTTATGCCCTGTTGGTCTAATGGCTATGACACTCATTCATAAAAATGAGAGATCTGGGTTCGAATCCTGGATAGGGATAGGAAAGACATAATTATCATACACCTAACAACTCCTTGGTAATCCGTAAGTAAGCTGTGTGCTTGCTTTTTCCATTTTTGTCATATCAGGAAAGTTGTTCAGCGTATTTTCTATCGGATGATCACTATTTGATACATGTAATGAACCCTTTAGCTACCTTAGCTACTGAAAAAGATCACTACCTAGCTATCTAATTAAAGCTAGCTATCTAATTAAAGCTAGCTAGCGCAAAACTAGCTGGTATAGACGAATTGTTCGTGACAGGCCCATATTTTCTGAGTACACATATTATAATATTGAGTGAGATAATTCTACCCTGTTTAGAAATGTCTATCAGATTAAAACTGGCTGGTATCCCAAATGAACCGACAGTTATTTAACCCACCGGTAGGCACACGGACGCCGGATACCATGTTTATTTACATCTTAGCAGTTTCTGATTCGTCAGATTATAAACAAAAAGTAATGTCATTGGCTCGTGAAATATTGCGTCCGGAACAAACTGTGAATTTGCTAATACAGAAGCGCTGTGGTAATTTTTCCAAAAACAAACATTCTTTTCTTTGATTGGACAAAATGAATCACGTGAATTTTTCCAAACACAAACATTTTTCGCTTTGACTGGACAAAATGGCACACGTGGTTTAGGCGATCGAAATATACTTTTTCTCGCGCTACGTTTTTTCAAACCCTCTGGAAATTTTCTGCAGCGTGTTGTGTTTGTTTGCTGGAACGAAATTGATACTTCCTGGATTATTTGATGAGTAATATTTGATAATTTTGTCTGTGTCTTTTGTGCGAGAAAGCAAACAAACATTTTTTGCCCCCAGCCGTGTCCTGCATTTGGGCGTACATAGCCTATTTATATAGCTGACTAGATAGCTAGCAATTGTAGCTTAACTGTTTCTATCTCTTTTTTGTCCCCTGCTCTGTCCTGTATTTTGAAGTAAGGACTATAAATAAATTGCCACATTCAGCAAGGAAGTAAATTTACTTTTGTTCATATCTGATTTAGGTGCTAACTGCAGCTGGGTAGCAACCGTAGCATCGTAGAAACTGTGCCTCATTGTAGTCAATTGTAGCATCGTAGAACAATTGAGACAATTAATCATGATATCTGTCCAAGCATATCGGTGCCACAATCGGTTCTTTTTATAATGTAGCTGCTAACCACTCCAAAAATATGAAAAATGAAACAATGAATTTTCACAGCCATTCAGGAATGCTTTTGACAAGGTGGATAATAACAACGACTTCAATCATTTTTTGAAACTTTTCATTTCAATAATTTTCATGTGTCGTCTGAGCTGTAATATCAATCTTGCATCTTTGAAATTAATGTTATTGTTATCTGGCGACATTGAAAGCAATCCTGGACCCTTCAATAACAATGATATTGACTTCAAAATATCACTACAGGAATCCTATACCAACCATCTTCTAAATCAGTGAAATGCTGCTGATCATATAGTCGCTTATGCTAGAAGTATTGGTCTGTCAAATATAACATATCGAGAAGTGACAATAGGGGATGGTAACTGCTTTTATAGAGCAGTAATACAGCAACTTAATCGCCTTGAGATCAGACAAATACACTTTCAAAATCACCTTCAACTACGAGCAGCCCTGGTCAAATTTGGTTACGAAAATAGTAATGTGGGAATTTTTCAAAATAACAGAGACTTTTCATCCATAAACCCTGAAGATGGGAACGCGACTTACAAATTCAGTCAAGGTCTACTGTTGATGTTTTAGAAATTTTCATTTGAGCTGCTGCAATAATGCTAGGCGTCAACATATACCCTTATTAGTCCTACTCATGATGAAACACATAATATTGCTGGTGAACAACAAGTGTCACATCTACTGACTGATGGTACCACTGCGGGTGCTTTTATTTTGCTTGGGAGGGTTAATGAAAATCACTACCAATGGTTGGTCTTTGATGACAATGTGAGCAATCCTTCTGTTCCATCATCCACACCACTCAGTCCATCTAAAAAAATTCCTCGTTTGTCATTAAAAAATCCTAAAAATATAACCAATCAAAAACCTGGTGAAAAGGAAGTTAATATTTTCTGCTGCTCTAATAACCAAAAGAGTCAAGCCTAAACAAAAGTCTAAACAAAAGCCTAAATCCAAGCGTAATTATAATGAAGAACCTGCTTTAAAGCTAAAGTGTCTTCAGTTGAATATTAAATATGAAGAACCTAAAGTCAATGAAACAAGTATTGAAACTATAAACAGACACAGGCGAATAAGGTATAGCTGCAAAAAAAAAACGTTTCTAAAACAGCTGTGAATAAGCAGGAAATTGCTGGTTTGAAAAAACACCTGCCTGCAAACGTACATGTTCCCTGCCACATGTTACACTTCCAATTACTACACACAATCAAGTAAATATTTTACCAACCACACAGTCCATACCAACCACACAGTCAGTGCCGACAATTGTCACAGACAACCAGACCACTGACCAAGATCAAATTTATGGAAATAAAACCTCCACCATTCATCAAAATCCTGATTTTGTGGCAGCTGTAATACAGTTTGAGGAAGGTGAGAAGTTACATAGTTTGGCAACCTGTAAAACTTGTCGTAAAACCCGACCATATTTCATGCTACTCTGCCTATCAGTCCTACTGCAGAAAACAAAACAAAACCAATTACCGTTAAGCCTTGGAACATTTTCAGCGATGGAAGGTGTGACAGGTGTCGAGCCTTAGTCGTTTTAGAAAGAATGTAACAACACCTGCTAGATTTCCCGGTATACTGTCACTTGATTTTTACATTATGTTTGAAGTTTCTGACAGCCAAAACAACATATTTTTTGTTTTTCACACAAAATAGCCCGAAAATCTGATTTTAACGATAACCAATACACCAATTCGACACGACTGGACCGCGCTCGCAATTGGAAGTTTGGACTCTAATTACCTTGGTTAGAAAAATTAGCGCGGGTCATTTTAACTTGAGAAAACGAAGTATAAACATCACATTACTAGCTAATCGCCTTCATTGTTTTTATTATCTTACTTAATTGCTGCAAAATGAATTATGATATGATATCTCGTATGAATGTGGAAGAACTTAAAAAGTATTTAAGACTGCAAGCATTAAAAGTTACTGGAAGGAAAGAAGAGCTTGTTGCTCGTGTATTTTCTGCTGTTGAAAACAACGTGCAACCAGTGTTGTGTGCTGCTGAAGTTGAACAAAATTTGCAGGAAGAATATAAGCGCAAATTAAGATTGGATCAAATTGAAATTCCTGATCCTTATCTCATCACTGATGGTTGGATAAATGAGCAAGATGGTGTTAAGTTGTGGCCAATGGTTTTATATCCTGACATATTTATATATTTGATGTTTTTTCCGTCAGAGCTGGTAAGTAAAGATTTAAACGACTATAAAAACTCAAAGGCATATAGTTACTACAACTCAGGGTGGCTTAAGCCTTTACTTTACCATCCAATAGATGTAAACAGCAAGTTTTGTGTGTTGAAAACAGAGTGTAGGAAATCTCAAAGTATCCGGGACACTTATCACAAGTTATGGCTAGTTTTAGAGAAAAAAGATGGTAAGATACGGTCGTGCTATTGTACTTGTATGGCTGGAATGAGCGAAACTTGTAATCATGTTGCAGCAATGATGTTCCGTGTTGAAGCTGCAGTGAGATTGGGGCTAACCAATCCAGCTTGCACCAGCACATCTAATGGATGGCTTCCCTGTCATAAAGAAGTTGTTCCTGCTAAAATCAAGAATTTAAATTTCAATAGAGAGGATTTTGGCCAAAGAGGAAAAAAGAAAAGATCTTTGGTTTCCACACCTAAAAAAATGTTTAACCCTGTTCAAGACACAGAGTTAAAATTACCAACACTGTCTGACATAGCGGAGGCTGTTAAAAAGATAGACCCAGAGAACACTATCCAAACAGCAGTTCCAAAGCCAAAAGTCGACTTTATGAGAGAGGTGATAACAGCAAATATTCCCAAACCACATGACCTAATGAGTATTGATGATATCATATTAATATCAGGTAGTATTGCAGAATTCAACAAAAACCTCTCCAATATGACACCAGAAAATATAAAGAAAATTGAATTTTTAACTCATGGGCAAAGTTCAAATAAAGCTTGGTTTGACCTTCGAAAAGGAGTTGTAACTGCCTCGAAATGCCATGATGTGCATACAAAAATGTTTAAATTTAAAAAAAGCAATTATGTTGATATGTGGCAGTTACATCAGAAAATATCTGGTATGGTATTTGTAAACCCAGACATACCAGCATTGAAATATGGACGCATTATGGAGGAGAATGCTGCAAATAGTTGCAACATGAAAGCACATACAAAAAACAGCTACAAATTTAAAATTCATTATTTTTTGCAAAAAATAGGTAGCACTATCAACAAAATTTTCTGTAAGTAATATACGTCACCTTTTACTTTTTTACACTCTTGTAGTTGGTATGATCCTTTTGAAATTTTCCTAAGGATCCCAGGTTCAAATCCTGGCAGGAGTTGTTTGCTATATTATGTATAGGCTTAATATAAAACAAAGTATCTAAAACAAAGAAATGAAACACATGCTTTATGCATGTTTTATGCCAAAATAATGTATTTTATTATATTTGTAGCTATAAAAATAGCTGTTTTTTTCAAAAAATTTGAACCAGTTGGTTATGTTGTTTTCTTCTTCTTCGATTTCGGTTTGATCAACAGAGGCTTCAAATTACAGAGAGCAGCACAGGTTTTCACAATATCATCCACATGGTGTAGCATGGTAATAGGTAAAACATTCTTTAAAATACGATAAAATTTTATACGATTTATTGCACGTTCAACATGTATTCTTAAGTTAGCGATTTCTTTAGTCTTTGAGCATTCAGACATGGTCATTTGCCTTTTGACTCTAGCACCAGGGGGGACACTCAGGCTGCAAAACCGTAACATAAGCTCTTCTCTAATTTGAAACCCACGATCTGCCATGACTTCATCATCACGTTCCAACAGATCATAGAATCCACTGTCAGTTGTTATAAATTTATCTGATGATCTGCCACCATAACAATCTGATAAGAAAGATATAAACCCACTGGGTGTTATTCCAATCAGAAATTTCATTGTGTTGTGGTGTTTATAATCTGACCAGGTGGATGCCTGATTAATTAAGGACTTTGGCCGCTCTATGGATACTTCCGCACAATCAATGATTACACGACATCTGCGATGACAAGCCTTGATAAAAATTTCTGGAAGATGATCTCTAATTGCTTCCCTCGGTAACCATACAACAAGGGCATTTCCTAGAATTTTACTCATAAGTTTGATCCATGTTGTAAATGTGTTAGAGCAAATTGCAGTTGAAATACCAAACATATCTGCAAGATGCTCATTTAAAAGACCAAGACGTAACCGCATCAATGTCAGAAGCATTTCATCACGATAAGATAATTTTTTTGTCTTTGGTACCAGTGTGGGTGTACGTTTAACTATTTTGGTGCATCTTTTCATTCTCTTTGAACCTCTCCAGTATTTTAATTTTGGCAAGAAAGGTGACAGGAGAGAAAACACAAGATTAAACAAAGCTACAGAGGATATTCCAGTGTAAAAATTCATCTTTGCATCTGTTTTTATTTTTCTCCAAGTGAATGCACTTGTGTCTTTTGGGGCTCTTTTAACTTGGAAGGACAGTTTATTGACCTTGCTAACTAATGAAGTAATCAAAGAGCTTTTATTAGTACATCCTTCACACTTAAAGGCATGTGGCGTTGAAGCATAAGAATGATCAAATGACAGCGGGGACATAAGTGTATCACAGTCAACATCCATAGGTGGATCTGGTTGGGGCTCATCAGATAAGTTCTCAACTTCCTTTTCTTTTAACTTAGGTGGTGGAGGTGGATGACGAAAAATAATCCTTCTTGACTTTTTTAGTGGAAGTTCATAGCCCATTTTAAGTGATGGGTTTGGGTGAGTAACAGTTGGTTCTCCATCAACAAAATGTTCAGAACATACTCGGTCAAGGTTTCCATTCTGATTTATCTCTATTTACCCTTCGTAAAGCAATGATCCACTTCTTTCGTTTTTCATAATTTCTTAACACACTAGGGAAACAGTATAACCTATAGGGAGGATTTAACCAACATCCACACTCCTTTCTAGTTTTTCCCTCCTGAACAGAACATGATTCAGCTCTCCACTTATAAATCCTGGCATTGCTGTTACAACATCCATTAACTGCACAGTTTGAACCTCCCATATTTAAAAGTCACAAATATATTTCTCCAAAGAAGAAGAATCAACTGCACAACTTCACCGGCGGTAGTGTTTACTTTCCTGACCAAACTAATTAGAGACCATGCCCCAAACCGCGTTAAGATTCATAATGGCAGAATGATATGTCTAATTGGTGTATTAAAAAAAGTGCAATATATTTTTATCGACTTTGCTGCGACTAATAAATTCCTGTACCTCACTTGCAAGATTGCCAGATTTTTCAATATTTAATCCTAAGCTATTACAAACTCGTTCCCAGATCCTCTTGCTTTACGATATCGAAATGACAAAGGGTACAGGGATCAAAGATAAAGATATCTTACAGTTTTAATTTGAATACACTGGTGACATCTTTTTGTTTTAAGTGTTTAACAAAACATAACACCTGTTATGCATTTCGCCTTAACCATGTGCACTTCTGTTCCGACAAATGAATGTAGCGTAGAGAAGAAGACGTATAACTGTGCTCTTTAATAGTTTCACTTTTATGCGATTTAATTTGAATTTAAATTTGAGAGTAAAGATAACGAATTGGATCACTGATTTGGAAAACGATTTTGTATACACAAGATTTAAATTTAAATAGAAGAATTTTGGTTAGGATACAGCTTGATAAAGGTATTGCTAATTATGCATTTTAAAACGAAAACTGTCTTTCTCCCATATACTATACTAGTATTGAAGTCACTCTCTGTTTTTTTATTCCCAATATAAGAAAGTCAAATTTTCAAATAAGCGCCGAGTTTCTCAAGGTAGTTTTCGATTAAGCGCTCCCTTTTATTAGGTGGGCGCTTATTCGAGGGGGCGCTTAATAAGTGCTGGGCGCTTATTGAACTTTGAGGAAATTACCTGACCGCTTATTCGAGGGGGGGCGCTTAATAAATACTGGGCGCTTATCGGATCTTTACGGTATTTAATTTTTAATATGTACAACCGGTTACATTTTGCTACTTTTTTAATTTCACAATAGGTTTGAAAGTAATGGAGGGTACAACGGGCGTAAAGAATCAGACAACGGAGAGGAATACGGATATGGAGAAAAAGGTTGGTTATAATTTTGAATGGTTTTTCAATGAGACACAATAGAACCCAAATAAAGAGGATGGTTAGTCATTTTGAGGCTTAATACTAATATGAATGCATAAAATTTCCAACCAGTTTTTATGTAAATTACACGACCTTTCTGTTAGTGCTATATAGTTTTTGCCGACGGCGTTGATCTAATGCTTAAACATGTTTTGTCGTGTAAATACATGTTTTCTCAGAAATTTTTAAATTATAATAATTATGTCTAAAAGGCGGGTAATCTCTTTCGTAGAGTGGGATGAGCAAAGATGAAACAAAGGAAAAGAACCCATCAACGGCAACGGAACTTTTAAGAAATATTTTAGCGTCAAAGAGCAAATTCAGAGAGAGCAAAGACAAGGATACCGAGCAAGAGATGACTTTGCAAATAGTTAATGTGACAAAATCAAGCGCCAAAAAAGAAGCATTGGAAAGTAAGACGATAGTGAAGGAGGCCCAGCAATTGAAAAGAATGGTTAATAAAGTTGAAATACTGGACGGTAGACACATAAAATTCGAAGACAAAGACAAGCAATATAAACCCGTTGTGTGTAAAGAACTTTCTTTACCTATTATTAACTACCTCGATCAGGGACCAGCTTTTGTATCTCCGCCTAAACCTTTACCAAAGGAATTAAGAGATAATACGCAAATTCAATTGGATTCAAACTTTAAAGACGCAACTAAAAAGGAAAATGGTTATTGTGAAATATGCGCAGTACATTTCGAAGATCTCGAGATTCATCGATCAACTGAGCAGCACATATCATATATATCTGATGGAACTAATTACGCTAGCTTGGATCGGGTGATCAGTAATGTCAATAAAAGGAATGAAAACGAAATAACTGAAAATTGTACCATTAAAGGTATCAGCATGTTTAACGCAGAATTGATTGAAACTGTTATAAAGTCGTGGCTATGTCAAAGGTACTATTGAGGGCAATGAAGACTGTTGGAGGCACTTGGCATTTGCCAATGGTGGTAAAACTCAGAAGGATCTTGATGACACAAAATTATTGTAATTGGTACCTGAAGAGATCATGTCCATGATAGAGAAGCAAATAAGGCAGAGTCTTGGAGAACATTATGAAAACGGTTACATTAGAGATTACATCATAAAGGTTTTACTCCTGGACGCTATTATATGCTTGTTTTCTACAGTAATGAAATGGACAAAAGCAAAAACTGAGGAGCATTTCAAATCATATCTTACGCACATAGATGAGAATAACGATATGACTTTTAAAGATGACGAGACTTTCCAACAGCACATCAAACGTGGAATGGTAAATCATCAAAATTTTATTAAAGAATTGCACCTCAAAATTCAAAACAAAAGGTCACAAATAGACAGGCAGTAGAAGCGACGAAAGTTTCTGATGCTGAAATAGAAAGTGCGAAAAAAGTTTCTCTTCAATCAACAGAAGCCAATGCGACAAATACAAGGGAACAACCTAAAAAAAGAAAATCTGGTAGCATCGTTAAGGAATGTCCAGTTTGCATTATTAGTCAAAAATATATTACGCGTCATTTACGTAGAGCGCATAAATGGAGCTGGGAAAGTGCAGCTGCAGCTTGAGTCGATTCGGGTTGAAAAATAGCCAGAAGAAAGGTGAGTTTGTTTGTTATATCATTAAAACCTATTCGGTCCCGGGAGGGCGGGGGCGGATTCCACCCGCCTCAGACTGTTTTCCTTTAATAACTTCCTTATGCTATGCTGTATGGCTATGAAACTTTCTGAGATTCAATAATTATCTATTAGGCACGTGGGTGCCAAATGTTTTGATCCCATACCTCTAGGAGGCTTAGATATTGGCTATTACTCGAAACTACCCCTAAAAATCTCTATGAAATCTAACAACTTTTGTTAGGATTATCCTTAGAGCATGAAAAACTTACATCACCACTTCGTTTCCTTAAGTATAATTCTTCTGTTTTTTGTGGACACATAATTATTCCGATTTCCAAATTTTGTCGGATTTTACCCGAAAACCAGATTTTTCCCGATTTTCAGGTAAAATCCGACAAAATTTGGAAATCGGAATAACTTTTTAAGTGAATTATTTAAAAACCGAAATATATGTTAAATAACTGTTACTTGGCATTCAGATAGTGGTATTTTAAACAAATTTCCAGCTTTCGATAATGTCACAGAAAAACTGCTGACATAAGCAAAACGTATTGCTGACGTTTTCTTCCTTTTTTATGACGTAATATAAGTGTGCCAATTTTTATTTAATTTGGACAAGCCTCTAAAATTTTAGTTTCAAAGTAGGGTTAAAACGCAGTCAGACTATTCTCAGGACAAGTTGCGACTTTTGATTTCTCTGCAAATTAAGTGTACACAAAAATAAATTCTTCATTTCTACATGCATATGTGAATAACCGTATATGTTTTCGTCTTTTCTTTCTTTTAAGAATTGGAGAAGAAGAGTAGCAACTACCATTACAGTCGAATGTGTCCATTCCCGAATTGTTTTCTTGTAAGATCAAACTTGCCTGATCATCTAGCAAGATTTCACAAAATGGAAAAAGGACCCAAATTTTACGAAATACTCAAAATAGCGCCAAAATTCGAAGAATCGTATCTGCCAAAGGACTTTTTGCAGTCTCCCAAAAAATCGTTCCAAGACATCCTCGTCAAGAAAACAGGAGAGGCCGCAAGTAGTAATGATAACGTCAATATATCGCAAAACAGGAAACACGGCGGGCAAATCAGGCCATCAAAATACGCAATTTAAGAATGCGGACCTTATGTACCAAATCATAGCCGGCAAACTTGTGTCAGTTTACATGAAGAATCCGCCATTGACTCTCCGTCGCATAAAAAAAATTAAAACTGCAGATCAGCGCGGAAAAGTAAGTAAACAGTACACGCGAAGGAGAACATCTTTTCAAATCAAAATGGCTACATACAGTTACAGTCAGACAGAGCGCTTGGCAGAGGCAAGAATAGATATCAAAGAAATACTTTCGAATTGTAAAAATGGTTTAATAAATGATGGTTACTATATGATTACGATTCTTCGATTGTTACTTGGACTACTCAAAGAAAAAAAAAGAAGAAATTATCGTGTTTGTTGTGTTTTCGGATGGTGTGTGTGGCTGTAGTAGTTTATAGTGGTACAAAATTTAGTATAAAATTTTATTTCATGGCTTACTCAACAATGAAAATTTATTGATGGGTGGTCACTTGCTGAGGTAAGGATTTAAAAAAATATAAGCATCAATCTCGCACAATGATTTTTCTTGTAGGGTAGTCAACTAACCCCTAAAACATATAAAAATATATACACAAAAGTTAACCTAGTTTCAAACATAAATATATACAATAAAAAAAAGTCACTTTGTATACGTCAAGAAAAGAGAAAAAATAGTTTCGCAGGTTTTATCCGCAACAGAGTATCTTTGAAAACGAACGTATATATGTAAAAAGCTGTAACGACATGCCATAAATGTCATCCTAGCAAAATGTGTGAGAAATAAAAAATATTCGAGTCAAAAATCTCCTCACAAGAAATTTATACATAACATTAGTTTAGCTAAAGTAAAAATGATATACTCCCGGAATCAATTAGCATGTCACTAGGTACTAAGGAGAAACTATATCTGTATATGTGTAGCGGACGAGATTGAGGTAGTGTTTTCTTGTTTCTGTTGATCACGTGTCCACTGCCTTATGACATGTTAATTGAGAGAGGTTTTACAATCGTTAAAAATGAATACCGTAACTAAAAAACTGATCATTTCTTCTTCAAAATAAAATACTAACAACACGTTAGAGTTCTAACGTATAACAAATGTAAAAAAGGACAATGTATGATGATACCACACAGTTGAATATAATGTGGCACATAGACATATACTAATTTTCGCAAGTTTTTGTCAAAATCACAAAATTAAATTCTCGCAAAAATTGATTCGGTCATTTCGCGCAAATTTTCTGTCGAAAATTAATTTTTCTTTCCTAAAAAATATCTCGCGAAAATTAAATCTCTTGAGGTACTTCAATTGTAGACACTTCAGCGAATCGTATTTTTTTTGTGAACGTTCATCTCGCAAAAGTTTCAACAATTGAAATGCTAGTATATCACCTAAGCATAAATCTACACATGTTTATTTATAACTGCTTCAATACGATTCATCTCACAGCTATTGCAAATAATACAGTACCCCTCCTCCAATTTTAAGGAGCATTTACAGTTATCATTGCTTGCATTTGGAACATACTGCCGATTTCTTTTTCTACACCTATGTGTGTCAAATCCATTTTCTCTCAAATAAACTAACTGGATGAATTCATGTCTAAATATATACGGCCACCGCTCTTGTACTGTGCTGTTTCGTGCATAGCGAGATATTTTTTGGTGTTTTTGTTCGCGTCCTTCCATAGTATTGATACCAAGTCCCATTTTTATGGTCTCAATGTATTCATTGCAATGATGTGGTGCAATTATGGAAAATGTGAAAAGGCTTGGTGTAATTGTATCATCATACATTGAACATGCCACAAATAATTTACGTCCAACTGAAATCATTTCAACAGGAACTAGATCAGCGATGTTTTCTATACGAACAGAAAAACTAACCAACTGTCGCAATTGAATTGATTGATAAAAAACTTGAACTAAGCGCAAAAATGATGGATTGTCTACTCTGCATTTCAGCATTGCAATTAACTCTGGAAAACCTTGTAAATAATTGTAACTTTCCTTGCCACGAAATCTGAAGCCGAATACTTTTTGCCTTTCCTGTTTTTATTGAACCACGTGATTAACTTTTTGGCCAAGTCATTACAATTCATTTTTGTTCTTACATGACCAATGAATATAACAAATAAATTGTTATCTGGTATTTCTGCAAAAAACTTCACATTAGGAATTTTCGCTTGTGACAATACAACCGTGAAAATCTTCATGAACATTTCTTTTGTGACATTATTTTTCAAGTGCAATGGTTCAGCACGAGCGGTGTCAATATAATGTTCAAGCAATGGCTTTTCTTCTTGTCGACTTAGCAAGGTTTTTGATATATACGTTGTTAGGTTATTTCGTGATGTTGCCACTTTCACATTTTTCTTTTTCAACTCTGATTTTTTCCTCAAGACAGCTTTCACATCAGTCAAACGTTTCTTATAATCATATGGTTTCCAATCAGCTGTACCATCCATGTTGAATTTTTTACTGATATCATCAGAGTTAGCTTGATTGACATCAGCAAAAGTGGAAAAATAAAACGCAGCATTAGATAATTCGCCTGCTAAATAAGCTAACATCTTCATATCATTCGGTAAGGACTGTACTTTGAATTCAACTGAATATTCCCTATCATTCACAGTCAAAGTAAAAACTTCAGCTTCCAACTGTTTTAACTCACACAATAATTTGGAAAAATACCGACGAGTTACAATACCGTTTTCTTTCACATTAGCACCAAATAAAAGAAAAGTTCTCACAGCTGCTGGCTACTCTCCTCCCTACATTCAAAAAAGATACCAAAAACGTAGTTCCACTAACTGGAGCTTCATCATCACCAATTGCAACCACCAATTGCAACCAAGAATAACTTCGAATCATTACACTTTTTCTTGAAATTCGGAAACTCTTTTAGCTTATCTATGCGATGTTGATTCACACTTAGGTAAAATGATGCAAGCCGTTGGAAATACTGAATGGCATTACGATACATGCCCTGACCTATTTCATCTTCATATAAATCGTGAGTCAATTCTTGACCGATTTCAGTAACATCACCAATGTCAATTTCACGTATATGTTTAGCCAAATCTTTATAAGGTACAAAGTTAGGCAAACGATCTGTTTTATTACACTTTCTGAGATTGAGATATTTTTGTTTTCCCATGACATTGTGACTATAATACACATTTAATGACCGCAGCATATTTTCCCTACATTTGTAATAGGTTTCAAAAAATTGCGATTCATTTTTCTTCTTCAAAGCTTTTACGACGGATGTTTTTGAACTCATTAACTTTTCGACAACCATATCTGTCTTGAACTTTGAAGTTAAAGTAATACAAATTCAATTTTGTAGCTCCATGAATTCTGCTACACAAGTGTAGTGTTTCCTTACGACGTATTTCTCTTGCTTTCAAATTCAAATTTGGTACGGTGGGGTTCTTCAACCTACGTTTCGCGATATTCGTAGTAATTTCAATGACATTTTTTGGCTTTATGGAACTCTTATCTAAATTATTGATTTCACTGTTCAAACTAGCTACCCTAGTTCTCTTTCTCCTCAATCGTTGTTCTAAGGCTTTTATTTGCTCATTTTGTTAAAATCTAGTACACTCTAATTTAGATAAGGTTTTTCTATTCTTCAACAACTCTCTGACTAAACATTTCTTTTTAGGTGGCATACTGTATTAAAGGCATGGACAGTTTGCTAAAACGTATATTTATAAAAAACAAAACGTAAAAAATGAATAAATATATCATTCACACTGAGATAATGTTTCCATATCTGTTAGTGACTTGATATCGGCTTTTGAAAGTGAGTCTGTTGCTTTTTGCGTTGAAAATAATTTTGGATGGATATTCACTCGACGAAATTACTTCAACTTTGCAGTTGCCAGCTTTCTTTTTTAGGAATGCAGCAGAACCATCACTACTATTATCGAGTGCTCGTGAGAAATGATAAACCAAGCTTCTGATATCTGTGAAGCTGATACGAACTTCAGTCAATACTCCTTTTCTGTCTCTTTTGGCAGCTACTTCCCTATCAAAACTTGTCGAATGATCTCGTATGGCTTTGTACCATTCAATGAATAAATTCCTATGGAAGCGTTGTGATATCGTAATACGCCAAGGGTTTCGTACAGATTGTTTTATCCTTAGGCGTTTTTTAATTTTCTTTAGTATGTCTGAGATCTCAAAATTCAACAATTCCTTTACTTCGGTTTTCTTATTATTTAATATTTGATAAGCATTGAATGCCATTCTACATAACTTTAAATCTAGAGCAGTAAATGAAGAATGATAGACATAATAAACACAAAACAATGACAATTATACCAGGTACATATATATATCCAGAAACAACTTCTTCTACAGCAGCAGTCATTGAAAATCAAAATAAATCCAGCAGACATGGCGGAAATAAAAAAATGGAAGATCCAAAGTTTTTCAAAATTTCGGTACGTTTAGATGAAAAATTCAACATGATAGTGGAAGAAATATAGAAAACGAAGACAGCCAAATGAAAACTTAACTATTAAACTTTCAAATAAAGTAATAAATGGTCGCAATGAGAGCATATAAATATCGATCTATAGATGATTTCTGCCACACGCTTCGGCGAAGGAAATTACACACAGCGATTTTGACCACGCTTTATTTACCTTTCTCTACCAAAACAAACATCTCGTTTCATTGTAATCGATAGTAGGAACCTTGGACACACTCACGAAGCTAAAAAGGGCATCACAACATCAGTAAAAACGTCGTATGATCGATAATTCGACACCGAAGTTTTAGCTTTGGAGAGTGAGGGCCATCGCGCACTTTTACGGGCCGTTTTTTGCCTACGGGAAATATGCGCATTTTCAAGCTCCATACGGCCCGCCGTGAAACGCAGCTTTGAATACTCATCGAGACCAAATTCATTAGAGAGCACTGCGGTACCCAAAGAGACCAAAAAAACAGTCTTTGTAGACGGTGACGATCAAGAGAAGTTGGGAAATGAGGAATCCAGTTGCGTCATTGAATCAATGCATCAATCTTCTAATGTTAATGAATTTTGTCAGTTGCGGCTACGGCCAAAAGTAAGATATGAGATGCCCGCAAATGAACAAGTGGCGGAGTCAGATGATTCTACTGAGGATGAAAGTAACATAGGCGGCGAAGATTTAGGAGAAAGCAGCGGTGATGATGATTGTTACGACCAAGCTTTTGGGAAGAACGTGGAAAAGCTTGTAGAACGGTTTAGGGAGTATATGATTGGTCCTGATCGCAAAAGAGATGAAGCTTCAATGTACGTAATTGCTGGAGATGTTCGACGTATTTTTCGGGCTATAAATGTTAAAGATGATGTGAGTATAGTTTTCAAAAATGGTGGTAACGACCTTAGAGAAAAGTATTTGAACCAATACTGCAAGCAAAAAAAAAACTAAGGCAACAAGCGGGAAGAAATATCTCTACTCTTTAATTGATTTATTGGAATTCTTAATCGCAGAAGATGTTGCCCTACCAAACGTTTCCAGACACGACATTACAACACTGATTGGTAAACTCAAACAATGGAGAAAGAACTTCAGAAAGGAGTAGAAGCTAGCGCGATTTGAAAGAATGTCTGAAGATCAGGAAATGTTGGTCACTAAAGATCAAGTACTGAAATACATAAACAGTGATCAGGCTCTAAAAGCCACAGAAATTATTCAAAAGTTAGCACAGTATGGAGCTTACCCCATAAGTCAAACTGATTATTGTGTGGTGAGAGATCATATTTACTTCACGATACATTTTACATTGGCACAGCGATCAGGTGTTACTGCCAACATGACCATGAATGAGTTCTTGAAAGCAAAGAAAATAGACGGAGTGTGATTATTGATGTATGGAACCATAAAACAGTCGAGACTTATGGACCAGCTAAAGTCATATTATCTGAAGATAATTTCAATATTATGAAAACGTACATCGATTTTGCAAGGATTCAAACTAATCCAAGGTGTAACGAAGTCTTCCTAAGCTGGTCTGGAAGAAAAGTAATATCTGGCGATATAAGTAAAAGACTCCATTTGTTATGGGAACGAGTAGGAAACTTTGAAAACAAAATAATACCCAAAAATCTATCGTCGAACATTGTCAGAAAGTCTGCAAGCACAGGCCTGAGAGAGTCAAAAAGCGCACATATCGACGATGCTGCAAACTTAATGGCCCATAGTATAAAAACCGCTGACCAGCACTACTATTTGTGGAACATAGAAAAGTCTTTGTTGATTGGAACAAGTTCGGTAACGAATTTGTTTCATGGCACAGATGACATCAATAAAACGCCAACGAAGAAAAAGACTTGGACCGAAAAGAGTGCGAAGTATTAAAACATACTTTTGATGAAGAAAATGAGATCAGTCTAAGTGAGGTGAAAAAAAAGAGCGACTCCTTATCGACACTGAATGCTTCTCCCAGACAAATGTATGACAAACTTCGTTGTATGAGTAAACCTGCATTTTCTCCTATAAAGCGACGAAGTTTATTTTCCAATGAGGATATAAAAAAAAAGCATTATGGAGTTAAATTGATTGAAGGAGGTGCGTTAACAGAGGAGAGAGTAAGGGATTGTCTGAAAGAATGTAATTTGATGGAAAACCTTAGTTTTACTCAAATTCGAACGCGAATTATGTATGAACGCAAGAAAAGACTGGTAAAATAAGGTGAGTAATTTTTCCACATTTTGTTTTGAAACGTGTGGTTATATCAGTGGTTAATAATTTTCATTATCTTATTTCTCTTTAGCTGATGAAGGTATTTGGATTTACAACTACCTGCTTGCACGGTACGAACATACATATCATAAACTAACATCTTATTATTTTTTTTAGTTTTAATATTTTTGTTAAATTATTGTGATAAGGACTTTATTAGCCGTTGCAACTATTTCACCAATTTCACCAAAAACGTTCGTTGTCGTAGTCACGCAGTCACCTCATTCACGCGTAAAAACGCCAAAGTTGTTGTTTTTATACTGTCTCGTTTCCAGTTACCATGGGACTTTAATTTCTTTTAATTCGCCTTTTATAGAAGAAACTTTTGGTCCAACTTCAATGTTTCTTAACTTTTACAGATAGTGCGTCTGAAATTTTTTAAAATCATTGCTCTTTACACACTAAAATTTTTTTTTAGAAGAAGTTTTGACAAGTAATATAAAGTTTAATATTTCAGAGACAAATGATTCCTGAAACTCCTGGTCTTTTCATTTTTTTGTATTCAAAATCACAATTATGGGAGTTTGGGCCCATTAAAAGAACTATTTGAATTTCTTGGATATCTATACTACCGATATAAAATTATTTACCTTGATGTTTAAAAATGGGATAGCTGCACAACCGCTAATTATTTTA
Source organism: Hydractinia echinata (assembly GCA_030067915.1). NCBI lineage: Eukaryota > Metazoa > Cnidaria > Hydrozoa > Anthoathecata > Hydractiniidae > Hydractinia > Hydractinia echinata. The sequence goes on from JASGCC010000276.1 coordinate 277,978, forward strand.
ATTATCTCGTTACTTGTATCGATTTAATTGCGTTTTTTCATGGCTTCCACATATAGGATAGCTGCACAACCGCTAATTATTTTAATTATCTCGGTACTTTTATCGGTTTAATTGCGTTTTTTCATGGCTTCGACATATAGGATAGCTGCACAACCGCTAATTATTTTAATTATCTCGGTACTTTTATCGATTTAATTGCGTTTTAAAATATTTTCGACATATAGGATAGCTGCACAACCGCTGATTATTTTAATTATTTCGGTACTTTTATCGGTTTAATTGCGTTTTTCATGGCTTCGACATATAGGATAGCTGCACAACCGCTAATTATTTTAATTATCTCGGTACTTTTATCGATTTAATTGCGTTCTAAAATATTTTCGACATATAGGATAGCTGCACAACCGCTGATTATTTTAATTATCTTGGTACTTTTATCGGTTTAATTGCGTTTTTCATGGCTTCGACATATAGGATAGCTCCACAACCGCTAATTATTTTAATTATCTCGGTACTTTTATCGATTTAATTGCGTTTTTTCATCGTTTCGGCATATGTGATAGCTGCACAACCGCTAATTATCTTAAACATTTCAGTTATAGTATCGATTTAATTGCGTTTTAATATCTTTTCGATATATAGGATAGCTGCACCACCGCTGATTATTATAATTATCTCGGTACTTGTATCGATTTGATTGCGCTTTACTATCTTTTCAATAAGTAGGTTAGCCCCACAATGATACCAACTTTTCATACATATCTTGTTCGTATGGGCGGTTTCGGACAATTAACAACAAGATTGCGGCAAATCTTTTATACCGAGGCATGTTTCAGATTCTCCAAAAATGTCTGTAAAATTTACGTTCACTTAATTCGAATATTCAAGTTGTGCACCAAAATTGCCAGGCTTTTGCCAGGTCATTTATAACTTCAGGTATAAATGACATGGCAGGAAAAAATCGGAAAGACTATGCGCACAAATCAAAATTGTGCGCATAATCATGGGGGGCACAATAACTTTCCTACTAAAAAAAAGAATATGCATCTCTTCCTATCTTTTGGTTTCTGATGGAAGTTTCTGATGGAAATTTTTTATCTAAATTTTGATGCAAATACAATGCAGCTTTTCTAAATTACAAAAATATCGAAATATTCATCGTTATTTTTAACATTGAACCATGAGATCGTTGATGTCTGGAAGGGCATTTTCTGCCAGTCTATAGATGTAAATTTAAAAAAAATTTACTCGGCGCCCGTCATGGGGGTGCCTCGGGTAGCCACTATATATAGTGAAATTCACATATGTAATTTTTCTATAGGTTCTATTTCTTAGGTTTAAGGTTGAAAATTTAGATAAATTGTAGAGTTTATATTATAGATCCCAAAAAACTGCAAAAGAGACGATGTGTAAAAAATTTAATAAAAACCCCTCTTTTTTTAACACCCCCCTCGAATAGACCCCCCCCCAAAAAAAAAAAATGTCAAAAAAAATTAGTAAACGCCCCGGGCGTTTATTCGAAGCATTACAGTACTTCTTCTCTAAAATTAATCAATAATATAATGAAACCTCGATTGCAAAATCTGAACGAGGGACTTTCACTACTAGACTTACAGATATATTTTATGATTGTGTCAAGAGTAAATTCAGAGAGTTATAAATGAATAAAGGTAGTAGGAACGTGTGCGTAATAATCCATGCTAAGCGTTCACTAAAGAATTGATCGATCAACGAAAAGAATTAAAAATCGCATTTAGGAAAAAGATCGGCCCTTTGACATTTATTGACCTTAGCAATGACCCGTCGATGCAAAAAATTTTTCCACAATATTTTCAGGTGTTACCTGTATTGCTGTATTGTGTGGAGTTTTGAACGCTGATCAAATTAATGTATAGGATCGCGCGGTTTTGATTAGCATTTAAGGAGATGTAAGAATTATTGTTTCTCTATTTTACAAATTTTTTTTGGAAAATATGCTCAACCGGTGCCTCTATTGTGTAGAGTCTTAAATGTTGATCGAGAAAATATATAGGATATTATGTTTTTGACGAACGGTTGAAGTGATATCGAGATCAGAAGGGTTTTTTGATGACGTCATTAGCCTGTCTGTTCCGGAATAGTTAGGTTAACCCAGCTTTAGAAAATTTTTTCGAATGGCTACACACACGGGAGATGGCGTTAGTTATTTCCACTCGATTTTTTCAAGTAACTTGGGCTTAAAATTAAAACTGTGATGTATAACGGTTTCACTAATCTTAATACACTACAACCTTGACGCCAGTATTGTTTTAAACATCATTATCTATATAATAATACGGAGACTGTGTGTGTGTGTCTGTCCGTAACAGCAAAGTGGACGTGTAGCGGAAAATATTACATAATTTTTTAAAAGAATAACAAAAATTCTAACAAGATTGATCATTAGTTCTAACTACCATTGTTTTAAACAAATGACATGTTGTTTTTAACCAATAATCCCAGCTGGATATTCTTATAAAGCATATTCTTATAAAAGAAGAAAAGCGTGGACGTCTGTTTTGCCAAGAAAAGCCGCGAGTTTTTGTTTGTTTACATTTTAAATCATGTGATCAACATAAAGCAATTTCATTTGCGGGGCAAAACCACGTGATCAAAATAAAGTAATTCTATTTGTCGGAAAATCCAAGTTTCCCTTGACGACCAACGCAGCCAAAAGTTTTTGGAATTGAGTAAGGTGAACGAAGGAAGTAGGTTGCTTGCTATATACATTTGCAAATATAACTTATATGTTTTCATAAAAATTACGACACGTTTTATTTTTGACATGTTTCGACTTTACCAAAGTCATCTTCAGAATATTATACAAAAGTTGATACATACACTCTTTATACAAAAATTGACAAAAGATGACTTTGGTAAAGTCGAAACATGTCAAAAATAAAACGTGTCGTAATTTTTATGAAAATTCTTTGCAATCTTGTGTTGCTACGAAGTTTTGGAAACTTATATGTTGTAACGCGCTATTTATTTTATTTTACCGTTAGAGAAATTTAAAAAAAGACAGGTAGCTAGAAGTTGAAGTCCAGCCAGAAATACGTATATACAAGGCTAGCTAATGATACATGTATATATAGCTATCATTTTAACAGCAGTTTTTAGTAGGTAAACTATTTTTTACTGCAGTTAGATTTCCTACAATTTTTTAATATAGTTAGCTAACCAGCTAACCATAATTTCTTTGTCTTTTTGTCAAGGATAAAAGACAAAAGGTTAGTAAGGACAGTAACAAGCAGTAGTAAGGTTAGTAAGAAGCTATTTTAAATTTAACTTTAAACTTTTAATTTTTTATGAATTATGATACTATATTGTGCAAGAAATTCCTGTTAATGATTCCTTTTTAACAAAAAAATTGTTTTAAGATTAAAGCCTCCTCTGATTTAGCTTAAGTATTATTGCTGCCAATAACATACCAATTTTTGAGGCCAAGTGAATATTTATTTCTTCAGAAAATAAGAAATATATTGCCCATGATGGAAGCCTTAATTAATTAAATTCTCTTTTTTTACTTCCTTTTTTAATGCGAAAATGAATCTGTGAAAACTTATAGCTACTCAGCAAATTTATGGTAACTAGCTACTAAGTTGTGTATTTTCCCCAAATGTCAAACCCATTAGAGAGTAGCAATACCAATAACCCTGTGTGTGGTTTTAGTCTTTTCAACAATGCTGGTAGGTTTGTCTTGCAACGCCCTGGAAATAATCAGAGCTTAGTAGGTCTCATTATGGGCCATATTCCACATATTCCACACCATGTTGAATTGCCACATGAAGTGCAGGTAAATGCTATACCACGTGTCTTAGTTAATGATGATGTGTCTTCAGCTAGACATAGACTTGCACAACATGTTGCGTCTTTGCATTGTACTGAAACTGTTAACCAAGTTAATAACAGCTGTCATAGTGATGATATAAGGTTGGCAGCAATTCGCAATGCTGAAAGTAACGAGCAAGTTGCTAATAGGCGTGCTCGAGATGCTGAAAGGCAAGCTGCTGCACGTCGTTCAGAAAATCCTGAGCAAGCTGCTAATAGGCGTGCTCGAGATGCTGAAAGGCAAGCTGCTGCACGTCGTTCAGAAAATCCTGATCTCACTGCTAATAGGCGTGCTCGAAATGCCTGAAAGGCAAGCTGCTGCTCGACAAAGCCAGAATGTTGAGCAGGTTGCAAATAGAAGACAGTTAAATGCACAACGACATCTTGCTGTACGTGCTCGCAGAAATGCCCCATATTATAATGTAGCACATCAACATGCATTGCCTAATGTTTTTTATTTAGGTGTTATGGACAAAAAATGTGAGTATTGTCAAGCTATAAAGTTTGAAAATGAAGACTGTTTTAAATGCTGTCATAGCGGCAGCATTTAAAAGTTGCACTCAATAATTTGTCTCCTTACCCTGAGCAGTTAAGGCAACTGTTAACAAATAATGATACTGTTCAGGCACGAAACTTTTAAGCAAATATGCGTAAGTATAATAGTGCAGTTTCGTTTGCTTCATTTGGAGCAAATCCACGTCCTCCCCCTGGCCGTGGACCACCATGCTTTCGTATCTGTGGTCAAATATGGCATCGTGTTGGGGATCTTCACCCTGCTGAGGGACATACTCCTGTTTTTAACCAACTTTATATTTATGAAGCAGGTAGAGCACTCAATGAAAGAATGGCACGTCCTGAAAATTATGGCTGTAGAGAAGACGTAATGCAAATTGTTCAAGATGTAATGAACAGTGTTAGCCCTTTTGCTGCTGCATACAGGTACATGGCTGAAGTTGAAGCTGACGAAATAGCTCGGGCAGCAGCTGAAAACCGTGTTCCATCAGAAGTATGCATGTACATGAGAGTTGGCAGTGATCGAAGGCGATATAACTTGCCACATCATGACGAAGTAGCCGCAGTTTTTGTTGGCCAAGATGAAGCTCCTCCTGGAAACAGGGATATTGTTACCTACCCACGTGGAGGCAATTTGCAAAATATTTCTACGTTATCTGCAAATTTAGAGCCGATGGTTTATCCTCTATTTTTTCCAAGGGGTGAACCAGGTTGGTATTATGGGATACCCCATGTTGCCGAACGTGCAACACGTACTCGAAATACTACTACAATGTTGCAGTATTATACTTATCGTGTAGCCATTCGGGAAAATTTTAGCCCGATTCATTATGGTAAGAAATTATTTCAACAGTATTGTGTTGATTCTTATGTTAAAGTTGAGGGTAACAACTTAAATTACATTTGTGCGAATCAAACAAATCTGCGTGTTGATAGTTATGAAGGTTTAGCTGATCACTTGAATGCACAAGCTGAGGATCGAGGTCTTCAACCAGGACGTATTGTTGTCCTTCCTTCAAGTTTTCCAGGAAGTCCACGTGCCACGGCTCAGAACTATCAAGATGCTATGGCTGTCATTGGTAAATTTGGAAAACCAGATTTTTTTGTGACTTTTACTTGCAATCCAAAATGGTGTGAGATTACAGAAAATTTGTTTGCAGGCCAACATGCACATGATCGGCCTGATTTAGTTTCTCGAGTTTTTAAATTGAAACTAAATGAACTCCTAAAAGATGTTACCGAAAGGTGAGTTTTAGGTAAAACTGTATCACATGTTTATGTTAAAGAATTTCAAAAGAGGGGTTTACCTCATTGTCATTTGTTACTTCATTTAGATCCCAATGATAAACTCCGGGATGCAGATGATATAGACAGTGTTATTTCAGCCGAAATTCCTAATCAACAGGAACAACCTGGCATGTTTGAAATTGTTCGTGTATGATTCATGGACCATGTGGCCATCTGAATCCTAATTCCAAGTGTATGGAGGACGGTGTTTGCACAAAAAGTTTTCCAAAGAAATTTTTAGCATCTACCGTTGCTGAAGTTGATGGATATCCATTGTATAGACGTCGTGATAATGGAATATGTATAAACGTCAATAACATTGTTGTTGATAACCGTTGGGTTGTTCCTTACAACCCATGGCTCTCCAAGAAATACAATGCACACATAAACTTGGAGGCTTGCATGTCTGTTAAATCTGTAAAATATCTCTATAAATATATTTATAAAGGTCATGATTGTGCCAACATTGAGATCAACGAACGTATTGATCACGATGAGGTGCAGACATTTTTGGATGCTTGGTATGTCAGTGCACCAGAAGCAGTATGGCGACTTTTTGAATTTAAAATGCACCAGCAATCTCATATTGTCCATAGGTTGCCAGTGCACTTGCCAAATAACCATATTGTTTATTTTCAGCCTGACCAAGTTGAAGAAGCTGTGAATAGAGCTGCAAATCAAGCCACAAAATTAACAGCTTGGTTTGTGCTAAATGGAGAGAATCACAATGCTCGCCAATATTTGTATCCAGACATTCCTCTGCATTTCGTTTTCAATAATGAAAGGAAGGTTTGGACACCAAGGAAAAACTTTAACCCTAAAATTGTCTCCAGAATGTATAGTATAAGTCCTCGCGCAGGTGAGCTTTTTTTATTTACGTATGCTAGATAGATAGATAGATGTGCATATTTTACATGGCTAGCCTCACAAATATCGAGGGATATACCCTGTCTATTATTTCCAGGAGGGGCCATGGCTTAGATGGAGAGTCCTAGAGTATTTAATGCTCATTTTGAGCAACGCAGACCCAATTAGTAGGGCCCACGCTCTACTAGACAACTCCCGGCAACATCCAACGGCCCACACAGTGTGCCATCTCCCCAATTTCCCTCACATGGCTTGGGTTAACCATTCACTCGCCCATGTTGAATCGCCGTCAAGAGGAATCGAACCCCGGTCTCCCGCACAGAGTACGAAAGCTATAACCACTAATCTACGGCGCCTATGCTATTATTGCATACGCGTGGTGTAACATCTTATGAAGATTTAAGAACTGTGAATGGCAATGTCAGTGAAACATTTCGTGAAACCTGTTTATTGCGTGGACTCCTGTAATATGACACTGAATGGAACAATACTTTGCAAGAGGCTGTCAACTTTAAGATGCCTCGACAATTAAGACAACTGTTTGCAGTAATACTTATCCACTGTGCACCCTCTGATCCTTATACTTTGTGGACAAGGTACAAGGGTTCTATGTGTGAGGATTATCTGCACCAAATGAATGAAGATCAAGCTGAGTACAGGGTGCTTCAAGATATTTATTTTGTACTTAGACAATTTGGTAAATCTCTTACTGATTTTAATCTTCCAAGTTTAGATGAAATACCTCCAGCTGAAAATATTGACGTAGCTATGGAGGCTAAAAGAGCTTCTCAACTAAGGGTTCAACTTAATGAAGAACAGACAGCACTAGCTGATGCAGTTATAGAGGTTGTTCTAAATGTTGCTAACAATATGTTTCAAAATAACCGTTTGTTTTATTTAGAAGGTGCTGGTGGCAGCGGTAAGACCTTTACTTATAATTACCTTATTTCTGAACTTTTAGGTAGAGGTTTTCAAGTTGGAACTGCTGCATTTACTGGTATCGCAGCAACTCTTTTGAAAAAGGGTACCACCATACATAAACTGTTTCGGTTACCAGTTCCTATTTTAGAAAACAGTACATGCAGCATAACTCCAGTGTCTGCTTATGCTGCAGAGCTACGACAAAAAAATCTCTTTTTACTCGATGAATCTTCCATGATTCCTAAGCATGCTTTTCATGGAATAGATCGTCTTCTTAAAGACATTTGTAATAGTGAACTTCCATTTGGAGGTAAAGTTGTTCTTTTAGGTGGTGATTTTTCGCAGTTACTGCCTGTTGTTAGAAAAGGGAAACCAACTGAGATTGTTGACATGTGCTTAAAAAGTTCTCCACTATGGCATTTGGTAACAGAATTTAGATTAACTCGCAACATGAGAACGAGGCCAGGAGAACAAGAATTTGCTGCATGGCTTCTGCAACTTGGGAGAGGTGTTTTACCTGTTCGGGAACAACCACCATTCCAAGGTGCAATTGAGGTGCCACCCAATTGTGTGTTACAACAAAATCAATGTATTGTCGATAGTTTGTTTAGGGATTTTCACCCAGAAAATATGGCATCTACTGTAATACTTACACCTACGAATGATGATTCACTTATCATTAATAATCAGGTGTTGGCATTGTTGCCAGGTGAAGAAAAAATTTATCTCAGTGCAGATGATGTTGTGTGTGTGATGAGGATGAACGGAATCAATATCCGGTAGAATTTTGAAATAGTATCACACCCTCAGATATGCCTCCTCATTGTCTTAAATTAAAACCTGGTTCTATTGTTATGTTATTAAGAAACATAAAGATAAATAAAGGTTTATGTAATGGCACTCGCCTAATTGTAAGACATCTTCACGACAACTGTGTTAATGCTGAAGTACTTACTGGGAATGCCATTGGAGACCGGGTACTTATTCCAAGGTTGCAACTTGCACCTTCGGATACAAGTATGCCTTTTGTTTTACGTCGCAGACAGCTTCCACTAAGGCTCTCTTATGCTATGACAATAAACAAGGCACAGGGTCAAACTTTTGAAAAGGTTGGTATATTGTTGCGCAGGCCATGTTTTTCTCATGGCCAGTTGTATGTTGCTTTTTCTAGAGCAAGGGCATTTGATGATGTTCGAGTAAGTATTGTCCCTTCATCCAAGCAAGGATTTTTTAATGGGAAATGTTACTCTCAAAATATTGTTTACCGTCAAATTCTTATATAATTCATACAATAATGTAGTAGACAATGATGCAAATATAAATGCTAAGAAAAAAATTAATATTTTGCACTTTATATCTATCTGCCATGTTGCACAAAGTGAAAAAGGTTGACGTGTCGGAGAAATTGTACTGACATGCCCTTTTGTGCAACATGAGAGTAGCGTGCACTGTCGATAGGGGACATGTTGTTGTCTGGTGCACCCATGTCTTACGAATTTATAAGGCACATCAGAAAAAAATTATCAGGGTTTGGTAGGGTCTAAAAAGTACAGGGAAAAATTAATTTAAAAATGAATATCTTGTAAATTGGTGAAATGTTAAAAGAAAAATACCAGTTTTCTTATTAATAATCATTCTCTGTATAATTTGTATTATTTTGAAAATGTAAAAAAAAGTCTTCATGTGTAAAAGTAAATTATGGGGTTTTGGTGAAAGTGCTGCAAACTCTGATAATGCTGATGATACTACTCTTTCGTAGATAAATACAATTTGCATTTTAAAAGTTATAGCAAGCCTAAAGCCATTTTTAAATCCTAAAAGAACAGTAAGGATGCTTTTTGTAAATGTTGTGTAAGACATGCATCTCTTTTTTCTTTTAGGTGAAGTGCAAAGTCCCATGGCTTACCTTCACGTGGTGCACTTCGTTAAGTAATTAGCATATAAGCGTATACATGTATATTTAAAACAAATTTTATAACAATATTTTAAATATATTTAGTTTAAAAATGTTTAAGAAGACATTTACAGTATCCTCGGTTAAAAGTAAAGTGATTCTCACATTTCTTTTAAAGTTACCTAAATTCGAAGTGGTAGAAAGACATACTATATGTATTTACTAATTTTTAATTAGCAAAGAAGTTGAACCCTTTTGTGTTTCTACATGTACTGCTTACATGCTAATTATGAACTAAAAGCCAGGGCATGCACCCAGTCGGTGTATTTGCAAAGTACTTTTGTATAAATATTTATATAGTACACTTATTGTGAGAGACACTGTTGCAAATTGAAGTAGTAAATAAATGGCGTGTTTTCATATTTTTCACATTGTTAGGCATAATAATAAAGAGATATTTGGAAATGTTTAATGGGATATTCGAAATTATCAACATCTTTTATCAAAAAAATCAAAATCAAAACGATTCATGTTTCATTTTTCTCTGTTATGTTTTTATATTTATATTCTATATTGAAGAGATATTGGAAATTTTTTATCAAATTTAAAATAGGTGAAGATAAACTGTGACATAAAATGTTACATCTCTTTTTAGTGAAAATAATATAATATGGATATAGATGAACAAAAGGAGGCTCTCCTCCTAAAAAGTCCGGAGGTGAAGAGGATAGGTATGTTACATATAGTCAATCTTTTATTTAACAACTTATAATTGTTATTTTCCGTATGTCATTTTTATCATTGTTTTTTAGATTTTAATAACAACAAGCACAGACATATACACGCATACACTATACGCACATTAACAAGCAGGAGGTATTTTTTTATTGTTAGTAATAGTTTTTATTGTCGTTAATTATATTGTTCTTTAGAACACGGAGAGGTGCAAACGGCACAAGTGCCAGCTATATCTTATTGTTTTTTTTTTTTGTTTTTTTTGTGGTTTTTCATTAACCACAAACCCAGGACGTATAAGTTTAGTGGTAGTTTTAACTTTTAAAAAATTTACTTTAGAAAATGAAGTATCAAATGATACAACTGAAGGTAATCCCTTTTTCTTTATACTAAACTTTTCTTATAAGCTTGGCTATTCAATTTATTGATTGTACCTCCTTATTATATAGCTAACACAAAAGAGTTAACTAGGAGTCAGAAAGGTAAGTTATTTGAAACACGATTGTTTTTTTTGGTAATCCTTTCTTTCCGATTACTTTTACCTTTTCTCCCTCTGCTTTCTTCCTGGCCCCCTCACCCAAAAATCCTTTCGTTGGTGGGTGCAGCATGGGGGCCAGGATCTTCCCAATTTTCATTGGAATGGGAAGACAAGACGCCGACAGAAGCACAAACATCGACGCAAAGACACCATACAAAATCAATACATTAACTGCACATTCTCCTATAACAAAAAATAGTTTATTTATTTAATGTATTTATTTGTTTATGTATTTATTAGTTTTATATTTATTTACGTATATAGTTTTGTGTTAATATGTCTTTTTTACTCTCGGTGCCTGATAATAGTTTACTTATTTTTTGTTGGTTATCCCATGTCTTTTGATTAATCATGTTATATATGCTTCTTTTATAAGAACAAATTTATAAGAACACAGTGCACTTTAAAAAAGGTCTATACGATGAAGGCAACAGATTTAAAAATCTCTAAATAAATCTTTTGTGTGTTTTGACGGGCCTTTTTTGACATAAGTAAATTTTTGTAAATGCAATGTGTTGACGTCAGCTAAACGCCTTAAACAATATATTTTTCTACCTGAGTGGATTTTTCCACGGGCCTAATCTCTTTAATAATAGCCGTCGATTTTTCCACGGGTAAACGACTAGTTATTATATAGACTAGTCTGTGAAAAATCCACTTAGGCAAATCAGAAACAAAAAAGATTCGTCATTCGAATTTTGATGCCGTCAGCAATGAACCATGGATGCACAAAAAAGCTTTTTCACAATTTTATTGTATTGTGAAGAGCTACTGTACAAAATAATGTATAGGATTGCGCAGTTTTTATCAGCAATTAAAGATATAGGATTATAAAAAATCAAAAACTTTCCCACGAATGCACCAAAATTTTTTCACAGAATTTTTTTCACCCGTGTGCTCTATTGCGTAGAATAAAATACTGATCAAGAAAATATATACAAATTTTGTGTTTTTGACGAACGGGAAGAGATATTCCATATGGTGATTAAATAGATGAAGTCATTAGGCAGGCCTGTTCTGAATCAGGTGGGTTGACTCAGATTTAGAAAATTAGTCCTTAGTTGGTTTTAGGCAGTCCCTTTACCCAGTCGGTTATTTCTAAAACTTAACAGTGCAATGGAATGCCTTCACTAACCTTAATATACTTTCCTTTGACGTCGATATCGTTTTAACGTAAAATTTGGTAGATTGCAAAATAATTTTATAGGTGATGTGTATAGACTTTGTTAAAGAGAAGTATGAAAAATAAAACCCACTTGGCAAAAGTCACAGAGAGACACACGGAAGTATCCTATTATGGTATGGCGAATAATTATCCATATAAAGAAAAAATTAAGTTTGATAAACTTACTTATGATAAAATAAGAAGAAACAAGTTAAAAAGTAACGTTGCAAACTTTAGAATAATACAAGATGTTAGCATCGGTTTATTTGACTCTTCTTGAAGGCCCATTTATATTTGACTGTGTATATTGAAATTAATGAATAAAGAAAATGTTTTTCATGTGTTTTAAAATTTCTTTGGACATACACACATCTTACCACCTCTTTACTAAAATAATCAATAGTGTATGAAGCCTTCATTGCAAAATCTAAACGAGGGGATTTCCGCTACCAGGATTACAGATAAACTTTCGTCTTCGTGGAAATCACATTAACAAAACTTCGGAAGTTACCCATACACATCCTTTCTCTATATACGATACTTGGAATCCTCCACTGGAGAGTAGGGACACCCAATCGAAAAACAAACACTACCGCTTAACAGACCACAGACTATATTCGTCAAAATAATCACGCAGCATGCAAATTAAAATAGATACAATCCATCAGATTATTTATCCGTGTATCAGTGGTTGTAGCTCGAAGATAAGTTTTTATGCGGTTCAAAGCTGAAAACATCGTTCGCTAACAGCATTTGTAGCAGGCATAACTAACATCAGTTTTCCCACTTTTTTAAACAAAAGTAGTTTTCTTGGGTTTATCTAAGAAGATAACCCAAGAAAAATAAGAAGTTATCTAAGAGAACTAAATCTGTCCCTCTTTCTGTCTCTCTTTCTTTCTTTCTTTTACCCCCGGCAGTTACGGCACTTGATAATATCTGATAACATCGGGATTGGAAACTCGTTTTTATTTCAACATGAGAAAGCACTGTGGCAACTGTATTTTCCCTTATATAATTTAGTTCGATGCGATACATATATCTGATATATATCGGCAAACTGATATATATTGCTTTACATATAGCACAACTTATTTTTTCTCTTAGATATGTTGGCCAACTTATATTTTTGCGTAATATAGTGGCCAACTTATTAAAAATCATTTTTATTTCGGCTACGGCCAAATGTTCAAATAACATTGTTGTCAAAGTTGACAGTAATTCTCAAATTTGTCAAGATTATTATCAATATTTGACAAGTGTTATTACATCAATTTACAACAGTTTTTGTCTCTTGTATTGATTAAAAAATAAAAGTTTCGTGCATTAGATCCGTATTTCACATTTTGAAAGCTCGAACATGAATTTTTCGTATTCCGGTTGCCGATATGAAACGGTTGTGCAGCTATCCTATAAAGAATCAGGAATATTTTTGTTCCGCTGCAGCATTTGTACTACTTAGCAGAACTTGGCTAACAGGCAACTACGAAGTGAAGTTTTGAAACGCGCCCCGAAAGCATGCATCGTCCAACCGGTAATAAGAAGATATCAGGTAGTAGCCGTCCGTGCGATGTGGGGAAGTGATGTTGATGCCCGCGAGGTCATTTGGGGCAAGAGAATGCAGACGGAGAACATATTGATTAACAACGAACAAGTATCCTGTTTTTTTCTTGTATTACCTATATGGCCAGACCTCGTAAGAGAAAGTCGATGAGGAATGAGGGGGAAGAAGGAGCCGACTCTAGCAGTGAAGGTGATAACAGAAACGGCGCAAAAGCGCCTGAAACATTTCCTGGCATTTCTTTCTGGATCGCGTGCTACTTGCCAAACTGTACCTTAACTCAATTTGAAACGAATTTGTCGAAGTCTTTTATGCAAGCCGGATTGAATTTGACAACGTGCAATGCTATACAGACAAGAGGTAAATACTTGAACCATTTAGTACTTGAAATACTGCAATGTTCTTCGAATCTTTTACGCCACATTTGACATTTGTAGGCAAAACCAGTGCATTGCAAGCTTTCTCAGCATCGTTATACCAAGTACTGAAAGACCACAATAGGGAAGAAGCAAAACGGATAGTGAGATATCTCATCGCACAATGATCAGAAGTGCAGCTAGATATGAAGGTGTTCAACTTGACCACGTTGCCGTTATGGAAAGCGATCAGTACTCAATGAAACCCTGTCAGTTAATTCTAACAAACAATATTGATAAAGAGGTTTATCAAGATGTAATTCGTGGTTTATCCGAAATCAGATTTACATCGCTTGATTTAAAAGTAATTGATAAATCGGAAGGTAAGTTGCCACGAACAAATCCAATAATAAGACAAAGTTTTTTGTAGAAGTTAAAACATGTTTTTACATTGTTACACGCATAGGCACAGAAGTAACTATTCCCGTTAAGCCGACTAACAAACTTTGTTAATCCGTGGACATAGTTCGAAGGATGATGGAGGGAACAGTTTTGGACTGTGTAATGGAGGGGTATATAAAAAATAGGAGAAAGCAGGTACACATACGTTTACTGCTTTTCGGTGAAAACCTATCTCTATCGCTCGTTGAAAAACAAAGCAATCGCCAACGAAATTACGCCAAATTTACGAGATTTGGTATTTTTGCTGTCAGACGGCGAGTGTCAAATAATTGATCAAATAACTCTGGATTACAATTACATTGAATGCTTGCCAAATGGAGTTTGTTTTAACATCACCAAGAAATGTTTCGAAGTCAAGCCAAATTTAAAGGGATCTCCCCGAGCATTCGTACGGTACTTTCATTGTGAGGGAAAAAATCCCGAACCAAAGCCATTTATAGAAGGTAATTTTTTTTACTTTTCTTTTAACGCGTTGTAACATATCAAGGTGGTAGTTGTAACGTGTTGTAACGCATTGTAACTTGTTGTAGGAAAATAATTTACAAAGAGGTGGCTGTTTGCTCTTTTTCTTTTAACGCGTTGTGACATATTGAGGTGGTAGTTGTAACGTGTTGTAACGCATTGTAACTTGTTGTAACGTATTGTCAGTGAAAAAAATGTTTGCTCTTTTTCTTTTAACGCGTTGTGACATAATGAGGTGGTAGTTGTAACGCAATGTAACTTGTTGTAACGCATTGTCAGTGAAAAAATTGTTTGCTCTTTTTCTTTTAACGCGTTGTGACATATTGAGGTGGTAGTTGTAACGTGTTGTAACACATTGTAACTTGTTGTAACGCATTGTCAGTGAAAAAATTGTTTGCTCTTTTTCTTTTAACGCGTTGTGACATATTGAGGTGGTAGTTGTAACGTGTTGTAACGCATTGTAACTTGTTGTAACGTATTGTCAGTGAAAAAAATGTTTGCTCTTTTTCTTTTAACGCGTTGTGACATAATGAGGTGGTAGTTGTAACGCAATGTAACTTGTTGTAACGCATTGTCAGTGAAAAAAAGGTTTGCTCTTTTTCTTTTAACGCGTTGTGACATATTGAGGTGGTAGTTGTAACGTGTTGTAACAACGTATTGTCAGTGAAAAGAATGTTTGCTCTTTTTCTTTTAACGCGTTGTGACATATTGAGGTGGTAGTTGCAACGTGTTGTAACGCATTGTAACTTGTTGTAACGTAGTTCTTAAAAAAGTGCACTGAACTACATTTATAGGTGTCGAAAATAGCTTCCCAGATAGAAATGTGCGGTTGCGCTTCTATAAAAAATGGTACCAAATTTTGCTCAGGTCAGTATCCCATGAAGGAAAAGAAATTGTTGCTAATTAGTCATCCCGATAGTGGAAAGACTAGTTGGTTTGCTCCATTTCAAGGTAATTAAATAAAGTTCACTTACTGACATACATTTGTCCTTTTAGGCATTATTCCTGAAATGTACATTGCTGGCGTGATTCGGGATGTTCGCTTCTCAGGCCACTTGATAAATAGATACACTCAAGTCGTATTTATGGATGAATGGATCAGCGACAGTCTATGTTGTGAAGATGCAAAAAGAATATTGCAAGGTAAGTCGATGTCGATGCAGTAGCTACACGAACATTTACTTTGAATAAAATGTGGCAATTCGCAGATTGGATACCTCTTTCTCTTCTAGGCGGCTTGGTTATGATCCCGCAAAAATACAAAGAACTGGTGCGTTTCCAATACAATTCGGGTTTTTTTATAACAACTAACATAATGCCGGACTTGGGAAATGGTGTAGATGGTGAGGCTATCCTTCGAGTGAAGGACAATAGCATAACAAGTAAGTACCTCATGAGAATAAATGATAACAATGGTGTAAAGCAATATGCATAAAAATAAGTAGTGACTTTTTTCCCGTAGAGTGGATGAGAATGCACTGCATGGAAATATTTGTGTACGTTGCCAACCAGTTGAAAGACATCTCGCTTTTCACCAGCGAAACCAATGTTGCGAAGAAAAATCAAGTAGGCACTGTGTACAACGACGTTGATTGCGATCCGTCAGTCTTCTTGGACGAAGAGCAAACATTGGAAGCATGTAGCAGTGGTCTAAGCATACGAGTTCAGGTAGAGAATGCAGTTCCGCAAGAGGCTATCGACTATGCCATTATTGCGGTCGATGATAGGGATGGCATTTTGTACCATGCGCTGACCTTCGTTCATGAACTGTTTGACATAGAAAACAAGTTAGACAGTGCTGAATATATGCGCAAAATGTACGAGATAGCCGCTGGGTCATGGGAGAAAATCTGCCCATTAATTAATAACGATGAGACCTTGGTAGCATTCAAACGCCGGAAAAGGATCAACTGGCAGGGTAGTGACACGTTCTACGACACGTGGTTGCTTGTTACAAACTCCTGCCGCGATTGCTTCCCGACGAAAAAAATAAAGGAGCTATACCTTGATTGGGCACAACTAATTGAGCAAGACGAAGACGAAGAAGTAGGTAGTAGCCACGGCCGCGAAGAGAACGAGGAAGAAGAAGAGGAAACAAACGAAGAGGAGGAAGGTGATAGGGAAGAAGAAGAAAAAGAAGAACATGAAATCAATGCCCAGTCGACAAAACCTGTGCCGTTTTGTCCACCAAATAACTGTACTGCTTTTATCGACCTCATGTCAGATGATGAATGTGTTCCGGAAAGTTCTCCAGTAGAAGTAAAATTGGAGCTATTTTCTGTAGAGAATCCTACGACTTCGCTCAATATGATGTTATCTGTATTAGTTCGGACGAAGAAGACAATTAACAATAAATTTTTTTGCCTTTTCTTTCCCTCATATCCCACCACAGAAATAGGTTACAAAGCGTTACAACGTGTTGCAAGGCGCTACAATCAGCATCGCCATGCGTTACAAGGCATTACAAGAATCACTCTAGCCATTTTTAAAAAACTTTAAAGTCATTTCTCTACAGAAATAGGTTACAAAGCGTTACAACGTGTTGCAAGGCGTTACAATCAGCATCGCCATGCGTTACAAGGCGTTACAAGAATCGCTTTAGCCATTTTCAAAAAATTTCAAAGTAATTTCTTCATGGAAATAGGTTACAAAGCGTTACAACGTGTTGCAAGGCGTTACATTCAGCATCGACATGCGTTACAAGGCGTTACATGAATCACTCTAGCCATTTCAAATAGGAATGGGGACGAGTGTGCGTTTAATGAATGTCACATTTGCGCCATTAATTCCATACTTAAGGGCTTACAGCGTGTAGGTTTCACTGACATTGTGTGGACGCTTATGTGTACGTTAGAATGGTGAATCAAGAGGCAGTTGTGGTAAACGTTTCGGATAACGAATGCTCAGAATCTAAGGAGGTTTTACCGTTGTCACATTCCTGTTCAACGCTGGCATGTTCCGTGGAAAAAAATATTGTTTCACTATCAGATGATGAAGTTTTCCTAACTATACCAATAGCGGCTTTGAAGGGAGAACCAAGTTTTCGCGAACCGCCTACACACACGAGGGTACTTAATACACCAGACAATTGGCCAAATCGTAAGAGGAAAAGCCTTTATGTGTACGCCGGTTTTGACCGTAACAAAGTTAAAAGACTATTTGAATATTCTGGTTTTCAAAAATCTTTGTAAATTTACAAAGTTCTTTTTTTTATAAATACAATTTAAACTTATATAATTTTTTTGTCTTCGCTCTAACCGCCAATGTACTAGCTTTACGGCTACAATGAAAGGAGTAGTTAGGATCTGCGAGACTGGAAGTCCATTTTGCATTGCCATATTTTGGTAGCCCAGCTTGTATAAACTTGTCCTCTATGGCACTAAAACTAACTTTTTTCTGTCTCGTTTGAACAGGTGTTTCGTGTTCCAAAGTACTTCCAGACGTTTTCAAATTGAAACAGCTCCGTTCTCAAATTACTAAACCCGAAGGTGTCAGAAGGAAGGGGCAATCCAAAGATGAAGCTCCAGTTGATGAAGGTTGCGAACTTTATGATGGGAATGGCGAAGATTTAAGCAGCGAATACGCATCTAGTGATAACGAGCAAAGCGATGATGAAAACAACCCTCAAGAAACGGAAAAAGAAGCCAATGAAGCACCCCTAGCAGTCACAAATGACGCTGAGAAAAGTGTAAATGCAGAAAACCTTAACAATTCCGAGAACAATTCAGAGAATTTAAGGGATCTGAAGTTGCTCAAAGAGATAAATGATTCCATAAGTGATGCTCGAAAGAAGTGCTCAAATTCATTATTACCCTATCTAGTACTTGTTTGACTACCGAAGAGTAAGGACGTGCTTTTAGTGCGAAAAAAAAGAGGGCGTAACCAAGTCTGCGAACTGAATTTTTTTACTGATCTAACGTAGTTAAAGCTCTTTAAATGGCTACTACCAATACTAGAAACACAAGAAGTAAAGCCAACACAACCACTCCGCCATTAGAACTGAAAACATGAAGTTGGCTATCACAAAGGAATCTCTGTTGGAAAAAACTCTCTGAATTTAAACAGCACTTGGCAGAGTTGTTGGCCAATCAGAAAGACGAAATAATATTTAAACTGCAAAATGAAAATTTAATCCTGAAATCAGAAATTATTGAAATTTAGAGATAAGCCCAAACATGTCGAGGAAGTCGAAAAAGATATGGTCAACCTGCAGCAATATGAAAAGAGAAACAACCTTGAATTTCACGGAATACCGGAGGATGTTAAAGATCAGGATCTCGAGGACAAGGTAATTGCGATTGCGGGCTGCATTGGTGTAAATATTAAAAACGATGATATTGTAGGTCCCCAATAAAAGAAAAAGTAATTCCACAACAAAAAGAACAATTGTTAGATTT
This sequence comes from Hydractinia echinata, assembly GCA_030067915.1. Taxonomy (NCBI): domain Eukaryota; kingdom Metazoa; phylum Cnidaria; class Hydrozoa; order Anthoathecata; family Hydractiniidae; genus Hydractinia; species Hydractinia echinata. Next base: position 296,982 of record JASGCC010000276.1, read on the forward strand.
GTAAATCGCAAAAATTGTGACAATCTTCACAAAAGAAAGGCACTACTTAAAACCAACGTGAATAAGCTTAAGGACATCGGTATTTCGAATAAATTTTTATCAACCCAAACCTTTGCCCATATAACAGCTTATTGTGGGGTAAATGTAAAACTTTTACAACGAAAAACTCATTAGCCGTTTTTGGATATATAATGGGTTTATATTTATTGTGGTGGATGAAGATAATAGTAAATTAAAATTGATCATATGAACACTTTGAAAAATATTTTTCCTGGATTTGATTTTGATTATAAATACTATATTTAGTAGTTTTTCAAATGAATATTTTCGTAGTAATCTGCCAGAATTTCGCTCGTTTTTTTTGTATTTATTGCAAACTTGGTACATTATTTTAACTTAGCTTTTGTAAATGGTAGCTCTAGCTACGCATTTCTTAATATTTTATACTTTCAGTTCGACTTTGGTTAGTATGCAAAAAAGCAAAAAGTCTAAGGTTTGTTTTCCTTGCTCAATTTGTGATATAGAGGTAAGAAATGATGCTATTTACTGTAATTTTTGCAATTTATGGGTTCACCGTTATGTAATAAGCTTAGTATCCCTGACTTTCAAAAACTTATTGATTCTGATGATAGTGAGATCTGGTCATGTTATAGATGTAATTGCACGCTCTTTCCTATGAATAATGAACCTCTTGAACAAAGTTTTAATATTCCTAACACCCATTCCTACGGTGACAATTTTCATGATGACAGTGAGTTTAATGGTATCTTAGATTGCAAGTATTATGACTCTAACTCCTTTAACGAACTTTCCTTATCTTTAAACAGTAATATATCTTTTTTCCATCTTAACATAAGTTCTTTTAACTTACACTTTGATAGTCTTGAACTTTTCTTGAAGAGTTTTAAACTTAATTTTGGTATTATAGCCCTCTCTGAAACACGAATTCTTTCTACTGCTTCCTTTAATCCTTCCTATCAAGGCTATAACTGTTTTCATACCCCAACAGAAACTACCCATGGGGGAACTCTTTTTTTTTATTAAAAATACTTTAAGCTCTTTTAAAAGACCTGACCTCAACGATTTAATGTATTCATCTAAATTACTAGAATCAACTTTTGCAGAAATTATTATGAAAAATCATCCAAATATTATAGCTGGTTCAATTTATAGATATCATTCCCTTTCTATATCTGATTTTATTATTCTCTTAGGCCCTTTGTTAGACAAGGTAAGCAAAGAAAATAATCTACTTGTTCTTTTGGGTGACTTTAATATTGACCTTATTAATGCTAGTAAAAATCCAAATATTGACAGATTCGTTGACACTTTAGGTAATTAGAGTGAAAAATTATACAAGGATTGGAAAAGGTTTGACAGTATCAATTTTAAACAAATATTTAATTAAGTGACTGGGAAAAGGTGCTAAATCTTAACAATAAAAATCCTAGCCTTTTTTTTGATTCTTTCTTTAATCAGCTGAATGAACTTATAGATCTGTGCACACCCACAAGAAAGTTGTCCAACAAACAGGCTAAAAATAATATTTTGTAGTCCGAGTAAAAAAATTAATCTAAATTATAATCTAAAGCTTAATGGCAAACCCTTAAATTTAAGTGAGTCAGTAAGATACCTTGGAATTTCATTAGACTTTTTCTTATCCTGGCTTCCTCATATACAAAATTTATCTACTAAACTTCGAAATGCTAATGGTATCATCTCCAAACTACGTTATTTTGTTCCGAAATCTACTCTTCTTGGTATCTATTATGCTCTTTTTGATTCTCATTTAAGATATGCTTGCCAGGTTTGGGCCCAAAACCCTAATCCCAATACCAACAGAACTTTCCTTCTTCAAAAACAATGTGTAAGGCTTTTGACATTTTTTGATTTTAATGCACATACTTCTCCTTTATTTAATGAACTCCGCATTCTACAGCTTACTGACCTTATGAAGTCCTTCTCAGATACTACTCTAATACTCACATCACTAGGGGGGAATCAAGGGGTTTATGAGCTAAAAGTCACTGTAAAACCTCTAAATATGGTATTAATTCTATTGTTTATCAGTCAGTTGTTCACTGGAATGAGCTGCAGTCTTTGTGTCCTGAACTAGATCTTGCTATTCTATCAAAATCTAATCTAACTAAATTGCAAAATAGCATCTTTCTAAGTAATTACATTGCCTAATTTATCACAAATGTTTTACTTGTTTTTTATTGGTAGTTATTTAGGACATTAATTATCTAATAAACACTGGTGGCCTCCTCCAGAATAGTCTTCGACTAATAGGTGTGTCTCCTATCAATTAGTCATTTTTGTAACAAAATATTTATTATTATTTATTTAGTTTTAATAATATTACTACTACTACTACTACTACTACTACTACTAGTGAGGATAGGAGTAACTACATCGCAATGCAGATAAAACTAGTCTTTTAAGACGGAAAGTTTAATGAAAAAAAAGGAGGTTTTCTCTCCAAAGAATAAGAAGCTGCTGGAGAACTTCTGCATTCTCCCCTTTACAGGGATAATCGGAAAGTTAATGGATTTCGACTGTACTGAAACAAACACCTATGAATGTGGAAACATGAGGATTGGTGAAATTCACTCATCAGTACGGCACACTTCCCGAACGGGAGACATTTCCCAATCGGGGGACATGTTGTCTCTAGATCGGAAGACATGTCTCCCGATCGGGAGACACCAGATTTTTATAAGCAAATGGGGAGGCGGAAATTTAAAAGGGCAGCAATATTTTTGTTTTTTATTAAAATTCGTAGAATTTTGAACCAAATCACCGAGCGAACTAAAAATTCACCGTTGCACTTTGACGCTGAGGGGCAAAGTTTGTATTGATGGCTTACTCTTATTTTTCTTTTTAGTTAAGTGTAGTCCTCGTGGTGTTCGGTGCTTGAAAATGGAAACAACAACAGACGCAGATTTGGAAAGGTGGGGGCTTCGGTTAGAAGAACCAAACAGCATCCCAAACAGCAGAACACAACACAGCAGAGGAGAATAACACAGCAGAGGAGAATAGCATTTACATTGATACTTTCGAAGTAGAAGAAGAACATTGGGAAGAAGAGGAGATTATAGACCTTGATGTGATCAGACCCACTGGATGTTGTACGTAATCTTCTATGGTTTATTATATAACATTGAAATTCATATATTTGTACTCTGCTTTATTGATTGCATATCACAATATCAAAGTTTATATAAAGTAAAATACATGTCTATCAAATATTATCATTGCTATTTTTTTAGCTCAAGAATATGTCCCGAAAGGTCGCTACCACAGTGGACCTGTTAAAGTAGAATTAATCTTCAATAAAAGAGCAAGAGAAAAATCTTTTTCAAAGAGGAAAGAGTCTATACTTGAAAAAGTAAGTATATATATTATACATGTTCATTCTTCATCATCACTTCCATTCTCAGCAAGCGGTTGCTCTTCCAGAAATTCCTGCAACTGATAGAAATATTCAACACATTTCATTTTTGATTTTTGTTTCACACTTTTCTGAAATACTTCTTGTTGTAGAGAAGATGCTTCTGGGTTTAACATTTCAAACAGCTGATATATTTTCACCTTTACCTCTGCTTTACTACAGTTTTCAACTGAGTTAGCCTCCATAGCCTCTTTTTCAGTGACATGTACAATTTTGCATTTAAACTCCTCATTTCTTTGACAAGCTTGTATCAACCCTTGTATGTTTTCATTTGCAGTTAAACCAAAGTTGATCAAATCTTCAGACATGTTGCACCAATTAATGCCAGCATGGCTTTTTTCATTTTTTGCTTCTAACAAGTATCCAGTTTGCCTGATGTATGTACGGATTTTGTTTATTTGCGTCGTATTAGGTCGGTGTTTGCAATCTTCATGGCTCATAATTTTAGTAGAAGTCTGTGAAGCAGTTTTCTTTAGCTATAGCAAAAATGATAATCTTATCATTTAGGCTGAATCTCTGCACAAGATATTTGGAGCAACAGTACATCTTACAATTGTTTCAGAAACAGGTATAACTCATCAGTATCATAGCAACTCAAAGCGTAGACGGACTTGTGCCACCCAATTTGGAGAAACAACAATGCCAGAAGACTCTCACAATTTACGTAGTCAGGAAACAACTACTGTGCATACCCCCAAAAAGATTGTTAGGAAAAAGAGGCAGTATAAATAAAATTTATCAAAAATCTGCCTGGTAAAAGAAAACAGTGCCAAAAAAATCACAGACAAGTGCCAGCCTTTCTAATTCAATTTTTTTTGCGTCGGCAAAAAATTGCCGACGCGAACCTTTATTATAGCGTTTCGCGTCGGCATTTACCCATTTTACGTCGGCAAAAAAATGTCGACGTAATTTTGTTGTGAAATTTGAATGAATGCCACGATCAAAAACGGTCGGTGTTATTATGAAGAACATAAGGTATAGAGAACATTAAAGTCGGCCCCTTTCCTTCATGCTGACACTCTTATGCTCGGCTGGTGCATTACACTGAGACTCGAACGAAAGACGGAAGACCATTTGGAACCATGCCACAAGTCAGTCCGATCTTCATCGTCACAGAGCATACTGCGAGAAGAGTGCGCACCCATGCAAGTTAAATATAACCAGAACATGGGAGAGGTTAGGTGTCCTGTACCTTAATACAGCTTTCGGACGAATGTTCTCGTGATGTAATACCAAAGAAAAAACATGTTGAATAAAGTTTAAAAAATCTTTTTAATTGAGGAAAGAGAAATCAAATATTTTTAGTAATAATAATCGAAAAAATTGTATATCGTATTAAAAAAGAAGTCCAGAAGTTCTGTCTCCCACACGACACAGCAGGCAATAAGTCAGCCCTGCCCTCGGTTTTGTGAGAAGAGATGTTTTACGAAGACTCTAACAATCGAGTCTCCTGTACAGTTTTCTTCATGTTAAGCTGTGCCAGTGACAAGCATTTTCGAAGCATGCCGCCGGCGACTTCTGCGATATACAACCTAATGATCTTTGATTATTAGTATAGTAAATAATTACTTTATACAAAAGACATTTCAGGTGCGCATTATTGAAGTGACTAAAGTGTTTTTGGTGCGTGATTGAAAACGCTGCCTCCATTGTTGCAGGAGCGTGCGGAGGTGCGGGGGCGCGATCGCGCACCTCAAAAGACCAGGACTGATAGCGTTTTTATTAGACTGCTGGATCCGAATTAGTAAGAATTGAAATGGAGAATAAATGGGCTATTATAATGAAAAAGTATAATGAGTATATATTTACGATAGATTCAAGACAATTGAAGGATTCTATAAATTTTCAAAAAAAAAATTTATATGCAAAGAAAAAATTTGCCTCGGCAAGATTTTGCCGACGTGAACTTGTTTTTTTTCAATTTGCCTCGGCATTTAGCTCGGCATTTGCCGGTGTGCCGACGTAAATTAGAAAGGCTGAGTGCAAAATATGTGGTGTGATATGAGAGTCCAAAGAAGACACAGAGTTTAGGAAAAACAGGCTCAGAGAAACGTCTTGGATAGGCTGCGACAAAAAAGGGTGTTCATTTTGGTCGCACGCATCTTGTGTTGGACTACTAATGATCCCCAAAAAACCAATTGCAGAGCACAAGTTCTTGTGTGAAAAACACAAGGAATAGAAATGTTTCTATAAAAGACCATTTCATATGTTGTATATTTGTTTATTTGTTTAAAAAAAGATTTTTTACCTGATTTAGACTGTCCAGATTTCTGAAAACCCTTAGCCACTGTTCATCTGTTGGAACTCCTGCTGATTTAAGCCACGATTTTCGTTTTAATTGATCGACCGAAACTAACATTCAAAACTACTATTTTTAGCCGCATGCACAAAAATCGAGGCACGTGTGTATCGAAACTGTGTTCTTAAAATAGAAATAAAAACAGGTAGCAATGCGCAAGTTACAAAGCTATTATAAAAAGTTTTAGTATGATCGCTTTGATTTTAAATTCTTCGCATAAACATTATTCTTACATAGCCTAGTTAACTAAGCTTTCTTCTTCGAGTTGATAAAATCCGACTTGCCGGTGGTAAGAAAAATTATGCTGGGTCTCCTGGCTATATTTTACATTAAACACGAAATCTTTAACGCTTTACGCGTGTTCATTCATTTTTTAAAAATATATATCTTTCAATAGCTTTCGTGATCGTTAACACTTTTAAACAATAGCATGCATGTTACATGTAAAATCAAAAGGCTTCATCATATCTTATTGTTATGACTCGCGCACGACGATAACAATAGAAAGCAATTAAGTTCGTGTGTAAACAAAAGATATGTGAAGGTTCTTTATGTAGACATGAGATCGTTACACGACGTCGTAAAACTCACGTACATAAAGTTACATTTAAGCGGTACTGTACACTAACCTACTTGGAAATCGGGCGCCCGGAGGTCGTATTACATAATTTCAACATGGTTAAACAACTTGGCTAGTAAACCCTAAAGTTTCCATCTGGCTTAGGGAAAGCGATATTCGTCGACTTCGTTGATGATATACTGTCAGCAGAAGCGGAAGTAAATGCAGAAAAGTTTTGCAACCAGTGCGGTTGTGAGGCGGATATTACTTTTCGAGTTTGTCGGAATTGTGGAGGGAAAGTTATAAAGAAGAAAATGGACAATACTTTGTTTGAAACTGTATTTGATATTATCCCATATGAAAGCTTTTCTGAATGTAAAACCTCACTACCAGATATTTCTTGTACAGTAGGTGAACCAGACTTCGAGAATCCGAGCAGTTATCGTGCTATCATCCAAGTAATACAAAATATTGGTGTTTATTTATTTATTTTATTTATTTATTTAAAACATATTTATACAGGGTGGCTACGTCAATTTAAAAAATAAACTGCTATCAATGGAGGCCCTGTGTATAAGATAAGTAATGATAAAAAATATATATTTTTAAATACATAAAAAGATATGTTAGTGATTAGTATATAACATTAAAATCAATTAGAAAGAAAGAATGTGAACAACGCTGTGCACTAAATGATGATGTAAGAACAGGAAAATAGTAGGAACTGAGAAAAAAAATCAAATAAAAATAATTCATATACCTCTATATGTGCAGGCCACTAACACGCACAGCCAAAAAAAGATCAGAAAAAGCAAGAACAAAGTTATAAGGAAACAAAATGCAGATGTAAATTTTAGGAAAATGCTTGCATCAATAATTTCTTAAATTCAATAAAATTTTCGGTTTTTCTAATATTCATATTCAATTCATTATATAGTTTTGCGCCAGTGTACTGTAATGATCCACGATAATACTCGCGTTTTAATTTTGGCAATCTCAAAAGACATTGGTTATTCCGTGTACAACTGTTAGTTTATAATATCAAAGTGATCTTTGAACCCAACACAAACATTTATCAAGACATTTACGCACAAACAGACAAGCTCTAATCTTCTTATGGCAGTTATTGTAAGTAACTTTTCATCTCCTGGGTCAAATATGGAGACTCGCCCTGCGGTGGAATGATTCTAGTTTCAGTTCTTCGTGTTGCTCAGTTGTAGCGATGATAATGCACAGTAAGTGAGTAACGTACGACCATAGATTGGTAACAGTTTAGCAGCCTGTGATGTCAGCATCGAACGAAGTTTTACAAGTAATCGGAGTCTTCCTGACGCTTTTTGTACGCAATATCGAAATTTTTGTTCATATTTAGTGTACCATCGATCACTATTCCAAGGTATTTATAATTAACGCATTTTGTTAGTGTGCGACCTTGAAACGTGATGTTGAGACCATCCTTGCATTTGCTAACATTTGCTTGGATCCAAAGAGCATTGCCTCGGTTTTACCCTTTTTGAAATTCAATATAAGGTCGTTGTCATTACACCATTTCTCGATGGATGTCATGTCGATTGACAGTTTTCTTTTCAATTTCAACTAATGATTTGTCACTGACGTAAATTACCGTGTCATCAGCATATTTTATAATCTGACTGTGCGAAAGAACAATGGTAAATCATTAAAATATATAATGAACAGTAACGGACCAAGAAGATCCTTGCGGAACACCATTCAGAACAAAATCAGGTTCACATAATGAATCGTTATACAAGACTTGTTGCTGCCGACAAAAACAAATAGTCAGTAAACCAAGCAAGCTCTGTATCATTAACACCATATAATTTTAGTTTGTGTATAAGCTGAGAGTGACCAATCGTATCGAAGGCCTTGCATAAGTCAATGAAAATAGCACCAGCTAATCCATTATCATTAACAAGTCGTTTAACACTGTCAAAGAAAAAGAGTAGCAGCTGTTTCAGTCGAGCGACTCCTCCGAAAGCCAAACTGGCATTTATTAAGGAGGCTATTGTCTTCCATGTAAGTGTATAATTGCTCATGAACGATTTTTTCAATAACCTTTGAGGCAGCTGGGATAACTGATATGGGTCGATAGTTTTCAATATCACTTTTCGAACCACTTTTGTAAACTGGGATAACTTTTGATTTCTTCCAATCGCTCGGAAACGTTCCTGTAGTTAGCGAAAATTGATTATATGCGTCATAGGTTTGCAAATACTCTCTGCACAATCTCTCAAAAATGAAGGTGGAATGTTATCTAGTCCCGCGCTTTTTTCTTTTTAAGAGTCTTAAGAAGTTGACAGACTTTCTTGGGTGTTGTTGGCTGAAATTTGAAAGTTGTTCGAGTCGGGACAAATGTGATTGGTGGTTTATGCCAAGTAAGATCTCGAAAGGTAGAGAGAGACTGTTTGAGTTTGGTAACGACAGATGAATAGTAGGTACAAAAAGCCTTTGAATATTTTGGCATGATTAGTTGTGTTTTCTCCGTCAATATTTATCACTGTATCTACTTTTGTTTTCGCTTTAGTTGGGAATATTCGTTGATGGCACTCCAGAAGTTATCGGAGTTAGTCGCGTTTTCATTTAAAAGCTTTTTACCGTAATCATTTTCTGTTTTCCTCAAAAGTCTATTTACTAAGTTCCTTTTGTTTCTGAATGCTAATTCGTCAGTAGCCGAACCGCTCTTCCGGAATTTGCGTAGCAAGTGATCACGGTTATTCATTTCAGATTTGATTTCGGATGTGATCCATGGACATGCTCTGCCACGAATCCTTTTTGTGACTAATGGTGCAACGTCATCAAGCACTTCCGTTTAGCTTAGCTTTCATAGAGGACCAGCAACTGTTGACATCAGTGGAAAGATAAACGCTAGCCCAGTTTTCAGCTTGCAAGCGTTCATTTATGTCATCTTTATTATAATTTTTATAGTTTCTACAGTAGGTTGTTTTTGGTTTTGATTTTGCAGAGTTCATTTTTCTAACACCGCCAATCATTTCATGGTCGCTAATTGCTGAAGCGATAACGACAGTTTCTTTAATAACCGATGGGTTGTTAGTCATGATACATCAATTAACGTTTTTGTCGCCATGAATTCTCGTGGGTTTTTTAATCATCTGCTTCAGTCCAAAAGAACTTAAAACTGATTTAATGTCAACATGGTCGTTTGTTTCAAGTAGTTCACGTTAATATCACCAATGAGAATTATCTCTTTATTTGGTTATTGTCAGTAGCATTAAATAACATATAGTTCAAAATATCAGAGAAATCTTTATGTAGATACTTGGAACCATCAGGGGGTTTGTACATAACGCAAACCAAATAAGATTTTGTGTTTGGAGGCATTATTTCTATCCAGATTGATTCATATTTTTAACCTCTAAGTCTTCACGCCTTTTCCAAATTAACCGATCTGAAATGTATATCCCAACACCTCCGCCTTTGCCTCTAACTCTCGGTTTGTTAATGAATTCGTAACCATCAGTTTGATACAGACCCCCGGTATCTCCTCCGTATGAGTTTCAGTAAGGCCAAAGATGTCGGTTTTTGAGAAGCTTCGTAGAAATACACGAATATGTTCCAAATTATTCCATAGACCTCGAACATTTTGATGAAAAATTTAAGTCCACGAAGATTTACTAACCGTTGAGTCTCTGGTGAAAATCTTTCGCCGACAGGACCAGGACAGATTTCGATGTCACCGGATAAAATAAGTAAAATCTGTAGCATGAATCTTGTGTCAGATTTTCTGTAAATATTGACTTTTCCTTTGCAAATTGCATGAAATATACACAATCTGTTTGATCCACAAAGAGCTGGGATAAAACAATACGGTAGTGGAAACAGAGAATGGCTATTTATCGAGTGTGACGGACTTCCTTACAAAACGATACGGAACATCATTTCTAATGTATGGAGATGTCAGCGATTCTCTAATTGTTACTATGGATATGAAACTTTTAAAGAGCACACCTGCTATATTCTTCACAATACCATGGGTGTAAGAGAATTTTGCTGGCTTGTCCCTGTTGTAGGTTTGCTCCACCTAGAAATGAATGCGGCATGTGCTTTCATTAAACTTAACTGGGATGTTTTTGGAAGTATATTTGGAGAAAAACTGAGTTTCAGATCTCCTAAAGCGCAAGAATACCTGCGTAAAGGCTCAGATGACCACAAGACATGGAATTTCTTAGAAATTGTTTACATCAGCTTAGGTAATTATATTATTATGAAACACACACACACGAAATAAATGAATATAAAATATCCACCACAACTTTGTTATTAGTATTTGCTCTTTATTATTTACTAGCAGGAATTACTTACCCCATTCATAAAGCATTGCAATGAAATTACAGTCCATCCTTACGTAAATGGCTATTGGCAATGTGCTGTGACGTTGTTGATCCCAACTACATCTACATTCAGCATGCAGTTTTCACACACTTACACTCACTTATGATGATGCGGACAGGTAATCAAGTTTAACCTGGATTTTTTTGATTTTTTTAAAGTGAAAGGTTAGTCCGGAAACACAGTGTAAGGTTTAAAAAGTAAATGTATTGTTACTTTACACATCTCATTTAGGAGTTAGAAAGTGCAATGGTTCACTTATCACAAATGCCACAGCTAAACTTTCCCAGTTGTTTTTTGGCCGAAATCACCCGATATACAGAAACATCATATACAATAATGCACTAGATCAGATTTATATTCCACAAGAAAATAAAGTTGATCAAAGAGAATTATGTATCAGGGTCGAGAACAGGAAATTTGAATAAATGTCAAGGTGGGGATGCTATGTTGGAAGAAGTCAACAAGGACTCC